>LKBB01000235.1:10829-24806 GCA_001513885.1 Thielaviopsis musarum
AAAAAAAAGGATGAAGGGAGAGAGTGAGGAAGCTAAGAAGCTTAGCTTTAGCCGTACTGCTAGCTTTGCTGAAAGCTAAAGCTGGAGTTTAGAGCTGGTGGGTCCTGACAGAATTTGCACAAATTGAGCAAAGCAATGGAAAGCACATGCGCGAATCGAGGAGATTACAACTTGCTCTGTGCTGAAAAGCTTAGAGCTTAAAAGCGGTAATATACTTGAGTGTACCTATAAACTTGATTACCAAGTATAGGTCCAAGTACCGGTGTTTGTTTTAACACGGTAAAGCATAAGCTGGCGTGGTTTTTTTTTTATATATTTTTTCTGACAATTTTGTTTGCTGTGGAAACGTGCTCCAAGGTAAGCAAAAAAAAAAAAAAAAAAAAAAAAAAAAAAAAAAAAAAAAACGAAAGTAAACAAACTTATTTTCTTCGTGGGGAAGAAGAAAAAAAAAATGGGACACCGTTTTGAAACATTGACAACTTGACTGAAATTGATTGAGATTTTTATCGTCGTCCTAGATTCCACACAACTTGACTCTGGCGTCGTATATTCCAAGGTAGATGTAAAATAGCTCAATCAATCACACAACTTGACTGAAAAAGTTTAAGCGATCAGATAAAGGAATGGACTTCAATATGTCAGCTTTTTTTTTCTTACCTCAGATCTGGCTACAATGTAGTACTTTGACAAAGAAATGGGTCTAAAGAAAGCCGCTGGATCGTCATTCGAAATTGCCATGGAGAAGAAGAAAAAAATGGTTGTCTACCTGAGAACTTTTCAACCCAGGGACAAGAAAGTGGATAAGACAACCCAGTAAGAAATTAAAGAGAGAAAAAAAAAAAAAAAAAAAAAAAAAAAACTGTGACGAACAGAATAAGCAAGTCCTTCCAAGTAGTTCGTTTGGTGCTTCATTCAGAGACCAGCTATTAAAAGGAAAATGCCAGTCAGCAGAGCAGAGCTAACTTGTCAATTGGGCAACAAAACAAACCCCTGAAAGGAAATCCTAGGACTGTATATTATAACCCTTGACACGCTGCCCAACAAGCGAGTTTAACCCTGGCAGCATCTAATTTTGCAATGAGGTCACTGTTGTCTTTGGGTCTGGCTTTTTTTTTTTCTCTCGTTGGGCTGGATTACACCCTGGCCAAGGCAAAGGCATCGCTTCTTGTAGTTTTTTTTCTTCTTTTTTTCTTTTCTTTTTTTCTCTTTTTTTTTCTTTTTTTTTCTTTTTTTTTCTTTTTTTTTCTTTTTTTTTCTTTTTTTTTTTTTTTTTTTTTTTTTTTTTTCTTTTTTTTTCTTTTTTTTTTTTTTTTTTTTTTTTTTTTTTCTTTTTTTTTTCTCTTTTCTTTTTGGCATGTTCATTTATTTTTCTGTCATATTTCATAAGGGCGATACTTTTATCCTGTCTTCTTTTCTCATTCTTTTGGATAGTACTAACACTTAGCTTTGAGTCTAAAAAAAAAAAACTCACTGCTCCCCTTTCGATAGCTTGCACAAAAGAGAGAAGAACAAAGCCAATTGCCAATCTTATAACATACTATGTAGAATTAATAAAGAATAATGCCAGTATTAAGCAGAAAAATCATGCCTTGTTGTTTGGTTAGCTCCTTCCCTTGTTCTTAATTGTGCTTGCCTTGTTCTTGTTCATACTTGCCCTGTTCTTGTTCGTGCTTGCCTTGTTCTTGCTGGTCATCATCTCATCTCGCCCGTGAATCCGATCGCTGGCTAGTGCCTTCCGCGATTTCATTTTGTTATGATTTAGAGTTTTTCATTCCCTTTTTCCTTCCCTTTCCTTTCCTTTCTTCCCTTTCTCTTCTTCTTTTTCTTTTTCTCCCTTTCTTTTTTATCTTCACGATAATTTTTTCTTCGTCGTTTAGCGTCGGGTTCTGGTGGTTTGTGGGTTTTTTTGTTCTTTTTTTTTCCTTCGTTTCTCTGCTTGTTATTATTATTATTATTTCTTTCGTTTCTTGTTTGTCCTATTCCACACTCACTTTTGCATCGTCAGCGTGCAGTCCATTCGTTTGAATTCATTCATTTACTTCGCTCTCGTGTCTTCTACATACTTAATTTATTTCTGTACTTTATACAACCCCGATTCCTCGACAAGCTGCATTATTCACTCAATCAATCCGATCCCTCTATACAACCCTTTCTCGACCTGCATGCATAGCAGCGCACGCATCACCGCCTTCTTTTTTTTCACATTTTCAGCCTCGCTCGATTCCTTTCTATTCGATTCGCCCAACAAACAACTGCCTGTCATTGGTCCCCTCCGGAAACCCAGACACGGTCGTTCCCAATCGGTCTTCACCTCTACTCGACCTGCAGCCTTTGTTGACCCGTTCTAGACAGTCTTCTGTCTCTTTCTCTGCTACAACCCATCGGCCTGCGTCTCGCTAGCTGTACTTTGTTGCTTCGACCGGGGGCTTTGCGTCTTTTTTTTTTGTCTTTGCTCGATTGTGCCTTGTCGCTCACAGTGGTTGGTGTGGCCAGCAAAAAAAAAAAAAAAGTCTAAACGTGACGCCGGGCTTTTTTCTCTCTGCGCCTCGTTATTTTTTTTTCTCTGGCGGACTTGTCAAAACTTTTCTCACCCTTTCTTTCCCCAACTCCAACTATCGTCAGCTTTTCTTTTTTCCAGCCTTCCCCCCGGCCCGGAAGCGAAGCTGACTTTAGTTCGTTCTGACTTGGCATTTTCTCGCTAGAGTCGCGCTCGCTCTGTAAGCAGACGAATCACGGTAGCGGATATTCCATCATCTGCTTGTAGTGATTGTTTGTCTCATTTGCCTGCTGCTGGCCAAGTCACGCCAAACCAGTCTCAGATTGCTGTGTGCTGATTACAGCCAACTCACTTTGTGGGTTCTACTGCTACCAGCATCTTGTGGTGTTACTACTACCCGATCGCTTCCTTGTTACTTTTGTTGCCTTTGCTTGGTGCTTCTGGCGTTTTTTGACTTGTGAATCCGTTCCGTTCTGCTCGCTCTGTTTGATTTGGTTTCTTTTTCCTTGCCTTGGATTTTCTTTTCCTGTCTTGATTTGCCTGGCCTGTGCATTGCATTGTAATTTTTTTTGTTCTGCATTTACACTAGAGTTTCGTTTCCCTGCTCTGTGTTGCCTTGCTTGGCCTCGCAAAATACGGCCTTATTTGCCACTGTTTCGTCCAGTGCCATCCAGTCTGTTCTTGTTGTACGCTTTTCTGTGGTGCGGTGCGGTACGGTTCGGTTCAGCTTCTGCTGCCTGACCTTTGCTGTAACCTGAGACTGGTCACTTTATGCCCGAGACAACCATCGCCACTTACCACCACAAGCAAGCCATGGCCTACTTGTTTGCTACTGTCACTGTCACTGTCTCTGTTTCCATCACCATCTTCTCGCTGATTTCATAGACCTTTTCACCTTGCTTACAGTAGCTGCCCAACAAGTCCATCTACGCTTACTTACTTTACTCACCTCCGCGAGTCTCTGGTTCATTCTGGAACGTCTTGGTTTCCTCAAAGCAGAAAACGAAACCGACTTTTGCGACCACATTCGACGACACTCTTTTATATATAACCGCCGATCGACTTGATTTTTTCGCCTCTCTCTTCCCTTTGTTTCTATTTTCCAAGGCAAAGAAAGCCCGATCCCACAAATCCCGACTAAGCAACATCATCGCGACAAAGCTTGCTGCGCTGCCTGCTTACCGCGTTCGAATTTGCCTGGATATAAAAAACCCCGCTTGTCTGCCCATCAGATTTATTGTGTATCCTCTCAAAACATACACTTCTTGTTTCCTCCCGTTCTTCACAACCAGCTCACAATGGAGAGACACATGATAATACCCAGCCCGGGCCGGAAGCTCATGCCCGGCCGTCGTCCATACTCTACTGCTTCACCAACTCGTCGCAGTATGGGAATGAGCACGGGCCCAAGTATGAGTGACGACCTTCTCTTCCGTTTAACGCCCACCTGTGCCGTCAACTCATTAACCGAGCCGACGGGATCTCTCAAGGCTTGCCTGGCTCATGCGACCCAGTACGAGCTCGAGTTTGCCATGCGCGCCGCTACCGCTGCAGGCAAGATTCAAGATTGGCTCGACCAGCTTCTTGAGTGGCCTTGGCCTGCTTTTCCCGGCCCCGAAGGCTTCACTATAGCGACTGCCAGCGTACGACCTCTTGAGGACTGCGGAACTATCGAAGGCGCTGCTCAAGTCGTTGGCTGCTTTGTTGGCTGCCTTCCTGCTCGCGACGTCATTGTCTATGAAAAGCGCATCGACGAAATTCTTCAAGAGTTGGAGGGACTCGGGCTAGACGAGATCAAGTCACATGTCCTTGTGGACTACATTATGCCTACGTCTCGGCCTGGTACTCCGCTGCCTTCGCTGGACCATAAGAAAAACACACATTGCTTAACAGACTATGCGACAGTCTTGGCCGCCATCGTTTTGCAAGCGCTTCCCTATCTTTCTCGGTTATCTCACTTTGTCAACCTGTGGTCTCTCAGATTATCAGTTCTTCGCCGGATACCGCCATTCTTTGTGTCTTTGGTTGATGCAGAAACAGCGCTCAGATCTGGGTGGAAGTCATTAGGCATGACTTCTCGTTTCCTGCCGCCAGAGACCCCAAGGACGCCCATAAACGCCCATTCTCCCTTTTCCCGCGCCGATTTCGCAGTCATGAAGGCCATGATTGAGAAGAAGATTAGCACGCCCGGCCAGATTCTCGACTTTATGCTTGACCGGCTTGAAGGCCAGGACGACACTCTCCCCGAAAAGTGGTTTGACCGCGTCGAGAATATCGAGCAGGATTATGGCGAATGGGTTGCGGCTTGTGAGATGAGGATGCGCCAACACGAATACGACAAGATTGCTGAAGAGCACGCCGAAAAGCGCGCTCAGCAGTCCACCAGAAGTAGTCCGCTAGTCCCGACACTCAGCATAACAGATGCTGTCATCCGCAACACGCGCTCTGTCTCGATGATGTCGACTGTGTCAGAGGCCGACAGCCTAGCTGAGCACTCTCCTGAGCTTGAATCGCCTCTTCCTATCACGTCGGAGTCGTCTTACATTACCGAGTCATCCATGGATATTACCCGCGACCTTGGTTTGTCTGACGACGAGTCGCTCCCCATCGGCAACCACAGCGTGCTTATCCGTCGTGGTAGTGATTCTTCCTGTGGAACGGAAATTCCCCACTGCCTTTCGGAAAGCCCCATGGAGCTTACTACTGGTGACATGATGCAGTCATCTCCTAGCTTACCTGGTCTGAAGCCTAACCTCATGGACGCCCAAGAGCCCTTTACTCTTGATAGCTCATCTTCTGTACGCAGTGGCCGCTCTACTCGCTCTAGATCTTCCCATAGCCAAGAAGACTTGAACTCCAACAATGGCTCCTTCATCAAGGTTGCCAAGTCTGTTAGCAGAGCTACATCGCGGGGTGATGCTTCGGACGACCAGTTCCAGCAACAGATTAGTGAGATTCTCGAGCACATTCCCGCTAGAATTACGCTTTCAACCGGTCCCAAAAAGGTCGATCTTAACCCGCCCGACCTGAACCTGCCGAAGCTGCGCAAAAAGGTCTCGCGTGAGCCTGCCACGCGCCCCATGTCAAGTGTGTCGACGCGCTCTCAGACTCCTTCCTTCACTCTTGCCCCGGCTGAACGCAACCCGCGCCCCCGCCGTGCCGGTCAGCAGGAGATCAAGGTGTACTACCTGTCGCGCTCCACCGGCGAGGCCCCTATCAAGTTGTTTATCCGTCTTGTTGGCGAAGGCGGTGAGCGCGTCATGGTGCGCGTTGGTGGTGGCTGGGCCGATCTGGGCGAGTATCTGAAGGAGTATGCCATGCATCACTGCCGTCGCAACGGCACCCAGCTCGATAAGCGTGTCCTGCGCTCAGGCTCCGACGCCTCGAGCCCGCCTAACCAATCGCAGTCGCCTAATGCCGTCGACGCTTCACCCATCACCCCCGTGTTTGTCCGCAGCGCCCGCAAATCGTCGAGTGCCGCCGACCGGCCGCCCATTCCGCCGATCCCGCTTGTCTTTGCCTCGCCGCGCACGGGCAACACGCGCTCGCGCTCCAGCTCAAGCAGCGGCGACAACAGCCCGCGCGAGCCTGTTCTGGGCCTATCGGGCCCCAAGTCCAAGCCCATTGAAATGACGGAGGAGGGTAAGGCGTGGGTGCGCAGCGTTACCGAGAGCGTGCGCATGGCCAGCGGCGAGACGCGCTCAGCTGCCGGTATGACGGATGAGCTGCCGCCGCCGCCAAGCAGTGGCAAAATGTCGAGCGCCGGGAATTCCCTGGTGCCTTCGTCACCCGCGGGGATTGACGGCCGCTTTGGCAAGATAGGCCGCGTTGGTGGCACTAAGAGACTATTTCGTCGGGGCTAGAAGACCGGCACAGTGATCTTTTGAGGTAAATTCATCCTCTCTGCCTTTGCCATACCATAAAGCACCCGTTTCATCAGGGGCTACTTTTCTCTCTCTTGTATATCTTGGATCTACGGCCTCCACTCTTTCGGCTTATTTTATCTCCTTCTTTCGCTCTTTTCTTTTGTCATTCTTTTTCTTTCTTTCTTTGTTACTGTACCGCGTGGCTCACCTCATGGCGTAACGACTTTCTTTCATCTTCTTAATCTTCTTTCATCTTCTTTCATCTTCTTTCATCTTCTTTCATCTTCTTTCATCTTCTTTCATCTTCTTTCATCTTCTTATCATCATTCATCACTTGTCTTGTTATCTTACTTATTTTATTTTACTTCGGCGGAACAAAGAAAAAGATGGTGACATTAGGGGCTTTAAACCTGGAGAGGAAAAATGGCAAAAAAAGGACTCGGAGATGGAAAAAGGAAAACACAATGTCTTTTTTTTTGTATATTTCCTTTGTCACAATTTTCGTTTTCTTCTGTCGTATTTACCTACTACTAAGTACTACTTGCTACTTACTATCTTGTCTGCTATTCTGGAAAGGGGAGTTTTTATATCTTGTCTGTATTTTCTGCTTTTTTTTTCTTCTCGATTGTCGTTTACTTTGTTTTCTTTTTTTTTCTTTCTCATCATTGCGGTTTTTTTTTTTACTTGGGGGAACAAATATATCCATACCAGCTTGTCGGTTTTTTTTTCGTTTATTTATTCTAATTATAACTATATTTTCTTCACTGTCAACAAACTGATTGATTAAGCAACGTAGTAGCATGAAAATAAACCAAGAATAAAAAAAATAAAAATAAAAATAAAAAGAGAGATATATTTCATTGAAAGCAAACTTTGACGTGGGCAAGAAAAAAAGAAACTCCCCCGGACAGGCTTGAACTGTCAACCTCCTGATTGCTGCGACTCTAAGAGAGAAGCTTAACAGTCAGACGCGCTAGCCAATTGCGCCACGGAGGATGTTGCTATGTTCTCCTCGCAAGTAATTGGGTTATATTAAAAAAGAAAAAAAAAAACTTGAGGTGAAATGAAGCCATAAACTATCACTATGTTTACAGACTCTGGCGTCGTATATTCCCATGCGGAATCAAGGTAGACGTTAAATAGTTCAATCAATCAATCAAACTATGTTTACAGATCATAAATAATCATAGATACAGCTTGTGGAGTTTTTTTTTTTTAAGTGTGATAGATCTATTATTTCAAATTACTACGATGCTCAACTAAACGTCAAGACCGCTAAAATAAATCCCAAATAAAAATCAAATAAAAACATGCTAGAAAGAAAAAAAAAGCAACAATCCCAACAATAACTAATAGAAGAGATGAAAAAAAAAAAAGATAAAAACAAAACTCTTCTAAGAAATCTATGTCCCAAGAAAACAAAAAAGCAAGGGAGAACAGATGTCATTCTCCGGTAATAAAAAAAAAAAAGAAAAAGACAACGAAAAAAAGGAGGTGGTATCATAGTGTTTTTGGTGGGTTTTTTTTTCGTTTCGTAGGGGGGGTGTGTGCAGAAGAAGAAAGAAAAAAAAAAGAGTTGACGCGTGGGATGAAGAAAGTGGTAACATCAAGCCGCTGTGACAGGGTGCCTGCAGATTTCAGACTGCAGACTGCACTGCAGAGAAGAGCCGTATCGTCGCAGCTGGCGAGTGACAAAAAGGGCCGGAATAAAGCCGCTGCATCAATCATGCCAGGAATCAGATCAGCTCCACTTGCGGCTCTGCTCACTTCATCCCATCATAGTTTTCTCTCTCATCGTTTTCTCCAACGCGCTCTGAAAAATTCATGCGGAATTTACAGGCTGCCCTCACCAAAGCTGGTCGGGTTGTAGACCTTGCTCTTGATGTAAGCAGTCAGAGCGACATCACCCCACTCCTCCCACTCAACCCACTGCGACTCAGGAAGCTCCGAGACGCCGTCTCTGCGCGCAGCCTTCATGACCTCACGGGCCACAGTGATGCTGGCATCGCGGACACGCTCAATGGCGGGGTAGATCAGGCCCTTGTGGATCTCGTCGGCGTTGAGCGACTCGGCCAAAGAGGAGGCAGCAGTGTAAATCATGCTGTCGGTGACCTTGGATGCCTTGGCCAGAATGGCACCCAGACCAATACCGGGGAAGACGTAGACGTTGTTACCCTGGTTGGGGTGGTAGGTGATGGTGTTGTCGTTGGCAGTCTTGACGCTGAACGACGAGAAAGGCGAGCCCGAAGCGAAAATGACCGAGCCGTCGGTCCAGTTCACGGCCTGCTCGAAAGTGCACTCAGCCTTGGTCAGGGGGTTGCTGAGAGGGAACAGAATGGGGCGGCGACCCAGACCACCAGCATCGACCGAAGCCTTGAGAGCACGAACAACGCTCTCGGTAAAGACACCAAAGGTGGCAGTCAGGCCAACCAGAGCGGTAGGCTTGACGTACTCGATAACCTCCTCCAGGGTGCGGAACTGGTGGCCCTGGTTGTCGTCACGGGCAAAGTACACCTTGTGCGAGGCGAGCTTGTCACCACGGTCCTTGGTAACCAAACCCTTGGTGTCGACCAGCCAGAACTTCTTGCGAGCCTCAGCCTCGGTCAGACCACGGCGAGTGTAGTACTCAACCAACTGCTTGGCAACACCAACACCGGCGGAACCAGCGCCCATGAATACCAGGCGCTGCTCCTCAAGAGGGACACCAGACAGGTTAACAGCACCAATGTAACCAGCCAGGACGACGGCACCAGTACCCTGGATATCGTCGTTGAAGCACTTGTGGGTGTGGCGGTAGCGGTCCAGGTAGTTAAAGGCCTTCTCAGACTCAAAGTCCTCGAACTGGACAACCATCTCGGGGTAGACATCCTTGACGGCCTCCATGAAGTCGTCCATGAAAGACTGCTGCTCAGCAACCGAGGGGCGCTTGGCACGCAGACCCAGGTAGAAGGGGTCCTTCAGGTTGGTCTCGTTATTGGTGCCGCAGTCCAGAACGATAGGCAGAGTCTTGGAGGGGTGGATACCGGCAGCAGCAGTGTACAGAGACAGCTTACCAATCTGCATATAGTTAGTAGGAGCTCTTGACCCCAAAGGCAGAAAAGAATACTTACAGAAATGCCAACACCGTTGACACCAAGATCGCCAAGACCCAGAATACGCGAACCGTCCGTGACGACGCAAATCTCGGGCTTGGGGTAGGGCCAGTTCTTCAGAATGGTGCGGATGCTCTTGCGCTGCTTGATGTTGATGTACAGAGCCTCGGGGCGAGTGTACAGGGTAGAGTACTGCAGGCAAACATCACCAATCGTGGGGGTGTAGACCAGAGGCATAAGCTCACGCACGTGATCAATCAGCAGGCGGTAGAACAGATCGACATTCTGGTCCTTGATGCTCGACAGGTACAGGTACTTGTCAATGGGAGTCTGGCGGGTCTGGATCATCTTCATGGCACGAGCAGTCTGGGTTGACAGACTCTCCATGGTGTGAGGGATGAGACCAGTGAGGTTCTTCTTGATACGCTCCTCGGGCGTGAAGGAAAGGCCTTTGCCCAGCATTAGTTTGTGGTCGGGCGCAGCATATGTTTCTTCAGGGGTGGAAGTCATGGTGGCGGATAAAAATGTAGAAGAAGCAGCGGCGGCGGCAGCAGAAGGGGGTGTAAGACGAAGAGATGAGGAAGAAAAGAATCGAGAAGACAAGGGAGATGAAATGTTGCGGAAAAGTCCAAGGTGGCGAGACATTAGGGGCAACAGTGAAGAAAGGCGTGGGCTATACCCAAGCTTTATAAAAGTGGTGCGTGATTGGATGTTGTAGTGGGCGAGGCGGGATGGGATGATCAGTCCGTTCTTGTCCGGCAGTATACTATACTTGGATACTTGGATACAAGACAATAGAGCTGAGCTAATACAAGAGCGGGCGTGAGTTGGGTTGGTTGGGTTGGACGTAGTATGTGGCAAGAATAGAATGGCTAAGCTAGGCGCAGTAATCTGCGGGTGGCTTTTTTCGGATCGGAGTATGTAGGGGGGGGGGAGAGAGGTACGGGCACAGGGAAAAGGGAAAAGAAAAAAAAAAGAAAATAAAGAATATGTGGTTGGAGAGAAAGGAAGTCAATCGGAGAAAACGGGACCAGATTGGGGTACAGTCCAGGCGGCTTATTTATGTGTACACTTGCACAAGAAAACGCCGCGCTTTTTTCAGTCTTGCACGGCCGGTCCCCGGTGCAGAATATGGACGAGGTGACTCCCAGCCGCGACGAAAGGATTGGTAGACACACGATCACCTTGAATAGTGGATTGAATTTAATCAATCCTGGAGACAATACCAGTTTGAACGCATCCATCTCATCCCTCGAAAAAAACGACGAAGTGGGCGGCCAGTGAAGGAAGGCCACTAATAGCCCAGAGAAACAGGGCTAGGGAAGAAACGGGTGTAAGTGGACTAGGGGAGGGGTACGGTGATGCGGTGCGGCCGTTGCTTGGATTTGCTTTGCCTGGCTTGGCTTGACTTTACCTGACCATTGCTTTTGCGGCTGGCGTTTGTTTGTTCTCTGGCACGCAGAAGAAATAGAAAACATGCCATTCTAGCTAGCAAGTGGGCAAAAATCACGATATCGCGCGTGGATCAGGGCAGCAGGAAACCAGAAAAGAGAAACGGTGAAGATGCTTCTTTCACATCAGGGGCAATGGGAAATGGGACAAAGGACAGAAAGAACGACATAGAAAAATAATGAAAACTCACCCTTGTTCCACAGAGGCTCACGCAGAGTCTGGTAGCCCGAAGCCTCAGACTCAGAAATGTACTCAGTAGTGGTCTCTTGCTTGATCTCGGCAAAAGTGTTCTGGGCGTAGCCCTTGAACTGGTCCAGCGAGGCCATCTTCATGGCCTGCTCAATAGCAGAAACGTTGATGGAAGACATTGGGTTTAGATCCGTGGTCATGCGACGGCTGGAGATGGAAGTGCGCTTGGTAGAGTAAGAAAACTGCGATGTATGTTTGGACACGGCAGAAGAAGAGACAGAGGGCGAGTGAGACCGGGGCGTGGAGATGTCGGAGCTAGAAGTGCTAAAGGGGAACGAAGTCGCCATTTGAATTTATAGAAAAGAAGAGAGAAGAAAAACAGAAAAAAAAGAAAAAAAAAAAAAAAGAGAAGGAGAAGAAAAACAGGAGGCCTGCTTAAAAAGGTATTTCTTGGGTTGACTGGGAGGAAGGGGAAAACAAGAGACACTCCGCGCAGCGGGATGCAAGACCGACAGCTAGTATTTTTTGGTAATTAAGATTAAAAAAAAAAAAAAAAAAGACAGACAGACTATGAAAAGCCTGAGCTAAAAAAAAAAAAAGAGAGAGAGCGATAAATCAGTAAATAGAAAAGTGAACTGAAAATCAAAATGCAAATTGATTGACTGGCTGGTTGATTAAATTTGTGCGATGGCGAGAAGAAAGGAAAAGAATCAGAAAATCAGAACACCGGGTCAGCGCGCCCTTTAAAACCCCCGAATCTGGAAAAAAAAAAAAATAATAATAATAAAAAGGTAACGGAGCTTTATTCTTGCTATGACTTTGTCCTGTAGCACTTCTTTCTTGTTTTTTTTTTTTTTTTTTTTGCTTTAGCTCTTGCTCTTTAGTCTCCATAAACTGTGGGCAATATCAAAACTAGCAGCCACCGTCAGCTAGGTCAGGGCAGGTCAAACGGTATTGGCTCCTGCTCTTTCCTGTTCATTTACGATACGATATTGTTTGCCAGTACTTTGTGCCAAGTACGTAAGTAAATACGTACTCCAAGTACCAGTTACTTTTTGCTTGTGCTGGGCTACGGGCATTTAAAACAAAGGATAGGCGCTAAGTCAACATGTCAAGGTTTTAGCGGTTTCTCGTACATTTTCTGCATGTGTTTTTCCTCTTATTTACGGGCAACTTGACCTCAACTGGATTTGTGTGGTACTGTATTTTTCTCGTTGGACCGGGGTGAGGTGAGGCCGATTTTGTTCTGGCCAGCGCTTTATAGCTTTGTCTTCAGCTGTTACTTTGGCTTTGTCTTTAGCTTTGGCTTTCTTTGAACCGGGGCACAAAGCAGGAGGCAAGGGCCTGTCACAGAACATTATCGGAACGTGCGTCAAAGCTGCAGGTCGAAATTGTTTTGTAACAAGCACGTACAAGTTATGTTATTTGATGTAAGTAGGTGCGATCAGGGACCCGGACGAGCGCAACAAACTTGACAACTCGCGCTTGAGAAAAGTTTGGAAACATGAGTGAATCAATTCATCAATCTCCGGCCGCACATCTTGCTCAGTTTAGTCCAATCATAATCAATGCATTAAGTAAGCGCCCATGCTAATAATTTTAAGTTTGTTGATTTCTGTCTGTCAAAAATGTTTCGTATTTATTTGTTCCTGCTCTTGTCTTGTTGTCGTTGGTGCTTTGTCGTCTTTGCCTTCATACCGGATACTTTTCGTCTTTTCGTCTTGGGTGGTGTGGTCAGGGTCACCGCCGCTTGGCCCCACTATTTCCACCCCCTGGTCATTTCCGCTGTTGTTGTTGACCTGTCCTTGTGTCAATACGTACGGGAGTAAAGGGAGAAGGAAAGAATGAATTTAAAAAATAAAAAATAATAAAATAAAAAAAATAAATAAAAAAATAAAAAAAAAATAAAGAGCTGACCAAATATCACAAAGCTAGCGAGAGTAAGGCAAGACGGTAAGATGCTACTTATTGATACCTTATTGACATTCTACGGTGTACTTCACCCTGACAACAAAATCACAACTTTGCCCTGCTTTTCGGCACACATCACCGGTTCCTCTGCTGCTTGCTTATTCTACGGAGTATCCTGCAAGCTGCCTGTAGCTATGTGCCGGTGGTGTGATGCCGTGTTTTGTAACGGCTTTTATCTATAGTGTTTTCTCGAGCGTACTTTTTTTTGCCTTTCCAGCCCGCTTATCAAGTATCCCGCATGTCAAGAGTCATACTCATCTCGAGTTGGAGGGTACATCATGTGAGAGGCAAAGATGTGATGCATTCCCGCGTCTTTTATTTTCACTTGAAATACAATATAAAATAAAAACATGTTTGGAGGTGAATTTGATAATGGCTATTGTCAGGTTGCTGTCGGTTGTCTCCTCCGTTCCGGTCTATTATCTTGCGACGCCACTTATAATACATTTCCCTGACGGGGTTGTTGGTACCCCTTAGCGTCGTTTCCAAGTAGTAAGTTACTACGAAGTATAGCCATGACGATTTAACTGACGGGTTAATTGATTTGAGCAGCATCAACATTGTTAGGGTTACAGCCGCGAGTGCACTAAGCATAGCTTGCTTCCTTCTTTTTCTCGTGTTTTTCTTCTTTCCTTAAGAGTCCAAGGGGAAAGTGCAAGCACTTGGCATCCACTCTAATTCATCCTGCGTTTGCAACTTCCCTTGGCTGCCAACAAAGTCTTGATATCAAGTTGCTGGAAGGAACTACGTGAGCTCTTGCTTTTTGCCAAATCGTAATTCGTATCTTTTTACAGAATATGATCTCGCAACTTTGAGCACATTTCAGTTGCTCGCTAATTTTCCTCTTCTGTTTTTCTCTTTCTCTTTACATTTTCACTTTCTCACTTTTTTTTTTTTTTTTTTTTTTTTT
>LKBB01000235.1:24968-39257 GCA_001513885.1 Thielaviopsis musarum
TTTTTTTTTTTTTTTTTTTTTTTTGCCATATCCCAAAACACCATACCGAGCACGCGACATCTTCCGATCCCTGTATCTCCCACGAGATCCTCTAACACTAACAATGGAAGCAGGCCGACGGAATCATCCTGCGTCAGATTAGTTTTTTTTTTTTTTTTTTTTTTTTTTTTTTCTTTTCCTTTACGTATTAGTTACATTTTTCTAGTTACTCCGTACAGAGCAAGTATATACTGCGTAGTACACGTTTGACACACTATAACGAGACATTCTTGCTTTACTTCGGTCCAAATTTACAGCCGGCGAGATATCGTGATTTTTTGCTTTGGCCCATCGGCGATCTAGGTAGTACTACATACTTGCCTACGGCATTACATCAATAATTGGCCTTTATTCAAAGTCACCCACTGATCGGCACAGCAAGTACAAGTACGTAAGTACATACATACTCACATCCTCACTTAAGTACCTGATACTTTTTGGTCGCTCACACACTACCATGCCGATAGAAACGAAGACCAGGATTATGGCTACTGTGTATGGTATGCAGCAAAAGTGACCATGTAAATCTGCTTATACAGTTCAGAGCGTCAGAAACTGAACACCCAAAAGAAAAAAAAAACGTTACAGATTGCTCCCTACATTGGTGCAGCATAGTGGCAGTCCTAAGCTTCCTTAGGAATGGCTCAGCCCAGTCAAGTCCAGCCAGTCAAGGTCTTTCAGACTTGTTCCCAAAAAGGATATTAACACGTCCTTGCTTGGCTGACAACGCTAGCTAGAAGCACAAACTCAGCTTAATATCACTTCTCACTTTGCTAATGTCTGTCTGCACGCACCAACCACTTGCTATTATGTGTTGCCCTCCTTTTGGTCTTCAATCGTCTCTATTATTGCTGCTCAAACATTTGCCCGATCGTGCTTCTGTTTTTAAACTCGCGGGAGACATTCTTTTGTCTATTATCTAGCAGCGTGTCTTCCGACTTTTCCCGACGTCTGACATGGGGGTGGCACAAGAGCAGGCATCAATCCCAGTCAGCTTTTATTCCATTATTTTTCTGTTTGGTCCTTCATGCCCCTGTTCCGTTCTTTGTCTTTTTCTGGGCCACAAGAAAACCAAAAGCGAGAGAGAGAAAAAAAAAAAAAAAAGACTACGACAAGAGGTTTGTCCCAAGCTTTGAGGCTGAAAAAGCACGCCACTTTGACCAACCTTGACAAATGGTCGCCATTATTGAGTAGTAACTACCAAAATGCATCAGGTGATATACGGAGTATCGTCAACATCTCATGGGCTGTATAGGGGCGAACCTACCCATACACGGGGTGCAGAAGCGAGCAGTAGAAGCTGTATTATATGCAAGTGCCGGTAAGTATGTAGTATATGATAATTATTCATTTGCAGAAACGCTCATGCACTGCACCTATAACTACAGGTGTTTACTTCGTAAGTACATTAACTTCTTTGCAGCAGTAGCAGCCTCCCTTGCGTCTTTATTTTAGCCCCGTGAATCTGATATTCATAGTCTGCCAAGCCTTTTTTTTTTTTTTTTTTTTTTTTTTTTTTTTTTTTTTTTTTTTTTCTCTCTCTCTCTCTTCCTATTGTCGGTTTTTAAAGACTAAAAAAAAAATCGAGAACGCGTCCAAAGCAATAACAAGAAGCTACAGGTAAACGCCAAGACTTGGATGTAAAAGAAAAGTCGTTAAAATAGACAAGGGCGTGAGCGCAGTAAAATCGGCAACAGGAGCAGGCAAAAGTAACGACGGTCTTCTTTTTCTCCTCGATATCATTAATTCGCGTCCGTCTTCCTCTTGGTCCATTACATTATCACGAAAACGCAACCTTTTCTATAGCCGCGCGAGGAAATCAGGCGACGGCAAGCCCGAATAGGTACAAGTAAAGAAAAAAAAAAGGGAAGGCTTCTTCCTCTATTCCTTCGGCTCTGTCTAACTTGTATTCGGCTCGGACTGTAACAGCCAGAAACGTGTGTCCGGGTTTTTGACAAGGTAATGGATCAGGAAGAAAAAAAAACAAATGGTTTTTATTTTTATTTTTTATTCATTACTCTCATGGAACCCGGAAGTTATGGAGAGACTAAACAAATGGTGTATTAGTACTTTACTCAATTCTTCGGAATCCCTATCCTCGTGTTTCTGCTGGAGTTGTCGGGAGAAGACGGAACAGAAGTATAGGATTGAATCGTGTAAGTGATTAGGGTCTAAGTGGGATAGATATCTTATAACGGCTGACTGATGCCAGAGTGATGTGCAGGTCAACCGACGATTTACACAACATTTGTCACAACATTTATTGTATTACAACCATAATTTTCTAAAGTACGTAGTAGGTGTAGGTGTCACGCTTACGAAATTTTGTAGCAACATGATATATCTCAGCATCGGAAAGAAGCGGTGAGATTTTCTTTTTGCTTCTTGTCTCCAAAAATCGTGAAATTAAAATTAGCAACGAGAACGAGCATAAAGGACGACACCCGCTCCGATGCATATCAACCAACGGAACTTCCTCAGCAAGTTAATCTAACAAAGAATAGCCAAAGTTCCAGCACGGAGGGTGACAGATTACCAGTAGTCGTTAGTAG
Source organism: Thielaviopsis musarum (assembly GCA_001513885.1). Lineage (NCBI taxonomy): Eukaryota > Fungi > Ascomycota > Sordariomycetes > Microascales > Ceratocystidaceae > Thielaviopsis > Thielaviopsis musarum. Next base: position 27,560 of record LKBB01000235.1, read on the forward strand.
GAGGGAGAAAAAAAAATAAGCTGCATCGGAGGATAGCAAAAAAGTGATTCCTTAATTCGGCGTCGTAGTCCATGGGGAGGTTTATTTTTATTTTTATATTTTTATTATTATTTTTTTGGTTGTTGTTGTTTTTTAGTTTCGGGAGTAACATCCGAAGAAAGCCATTTGTTAGTGGGTTTTCGTGGCTTGTCTTTTACCTGACAGAGGACAACTCGGGGCAAAGCTCCAGATTGGCAAATTAATTGATTCAACGAACGTCAACTCCGTGAACCTGGGACTTTTTTTTTTTTTTTTTTTTTTTTTTTTTTTTCTTTTTCTTTTACAATGGAGAAAAGAGCGCTTCCGACATCTCCCGCTATTGGTTTCTTATGTGAGTTTCACCGCCATGTGAGGGGGGGGGTTTTATTATTATTATTATTATTATTATTTACTTGGCCTTACTTTCACGAGGGCCTGAAATCTCACCCGTTGAATTTCGCTGCTGGAGGCTGGTGTTTCAAGCGCTATGAACTTGGCCATTGAGGAGCAAGGTTAATGAATGAGTGACCATTGAGGAGCAAGGTTAATGAATGAGTGACCAATGATATGATATGAACTCTCATGCATGAGTGAGTGCGAGTAAGGTAAGCAGCAAGCTTTTATCTCACTCATTCAACCAACACACTAAAACTGGCAGCCATCCAGAAACCTTCCTCACGGGGTTATATTCCAACCCACGTCATCCCACCCTCTTTGTTCAATCTAGCCTAGAATAAAACCATTGCCCAAAGAGGAGGAAAGAAAAGAATCCTCCATGACGAAAAAGAAACCCCGGCCTTTTGAAAAAAAAAGAAAATCATCCATCCAATCGGCTGTTGTCTATCCACCAGTCAAAACAAGAAACGAAAATCCCAAGAAAATAGTAGTAGTACTAGTACTAGTATAATATATTTGAGTTGATAGGGACCAATTGTACAGCAATGGCTGCGTCTGGCTGCGTCTGGCTGGGTGAAGTGGAAGCCAAAAATCCGGGGGCAGAAAACACATAGCAACTTGATGTAGCTAGTATCGGCGCAAGTAACTAAATTTGGACGAGTACCACGGTACCTCTTGTGTGACAGCCCTTACGGAAAATTTACCAACGACTTGTTCACTTGTGTTGAATTTCCGCGTATTAGAAAACATCGCTATGGATTAATTAACAACCTATAAAAAATGACACGAGAAAATAAAAGCCCAAGCCTCGTAATTGGTAGCATCACATCACCCCTGGGTATCCTCAGTAGACAGCTCGCACCACTCCTTCATCGAGTAATGCAGATACCGACTGACCAGCACAATCAACGCCCACGCATCAACCATGACCACAAAATGAGACAGATCCAGGTTCACGATATTCACAATCGTCGTCCACGAGACATCTGTGAGTGCCCCGGGTACACCCCCCGCCACAGCCAGCGCCGGATACGCCGCCAGGTACGACCGTGTTAGGAACCGCAGAGCGCACATCTCCACAGGAATCAGGGCAACGCGCGACACCAGATTACTGATGATGCGTGCAGCCAGCGTCTGCGGAGCCGTGCTGAGAAGCGTGGCAAGGTATTTTGGCTGCGCCGTGTAGCCGCGGCCGTTGTTGGGCGGCGTGGCGCGCAGTTCGGCCGACCACGGGCCAGTCCCCATGGGGGCGTCGGTGGGGTCAGATGTCTCGACGTCGAAGCTGAGCAGGGGGCCAGTCATGAGGTCGGCATCGTCTTCTTCGCTGCCATAGTCGTCGGCGGCAACGTGTGGCAGATCGGACGGGGCGTTGGTGAGGCTGGGGGAGTTGGAGGCCAGAGTGGTGAGCGGAGGTCTTGAGGGCTCGTCACCAGAAGCAGTGGCACTCTCAACGAGTTGCTGTTCAGACGCTTCGGCGACGGGCGAGACGAGCTCCAGGGCTTCAGGGAATGGCGGGTCGCTGGCAGCGTAGGGCTCGGGTGTCTGGCTACGGCGGGCGCGTTCGCTATCGTATTGGTTGGAGGTGGCAAAGAGGCTGATGTCGGGGAGAAACGACGAAATACGCTCCCAGAAAGACCTATGATTGGGCAGGTCGTTGGATTCAGGGGTCGGCAGAACGGCATCAAGGCTTCCAGAGATAAGTTCCTGGGCCAGACTCTCGAGATTGGTCAGAGCGATGAAGACAGTGATGGGGACAACAGTAAGAAGCAGGCCGCCGGCCCATCTGGCAATAGAAGCGACTCTGAAATCAGATGGAAGACCGGGCGAGGGAATTGGCGACATGGAAGACCACGGGACGTAAAACAGCGGATGGGGGAGGCGGATTCCCGGGAGAATCCCGATGCGCTGGAACAACACATAGAGTTGCGTGTGGATGCCAAACCACATCCAGAGATTCAGAGCCCACGGATGGTGCCGTCTAAGCGATGTGTGCGACAGAGGATTGGACACGGGCAGCTGGAGCCAGTTAGTCCGGAGAGTTTTAAAAGCGACCATTGTTGGGAACCCCGCCACGAGGAGTTTCATAACGGGATGTCCCGGCCCTAGATGCGAGCCCTGGACCAGCTCACGGAGAGGATTGTGGCCATAGCCGCGCCACACGAGCATCCTATCACGCAAGCCGTTCAAGCCCCAGAGCCCGGCGTCTATGGCGATGTCGCCGGCCACACGTATGCTGTAGCCCATGGCGGCCTCGTAGGCGTAGTACTGGGTGCGCAGGTCAATGTCGGAGCTGCTCGCGCCGGAGTCAAGCTCGGCGGCGCCAATGACCTGCATGACTTCGTTGTGCGAGCGGATGATTCCCCGGACGGCTTCGCGGCTGGCATCGTTGACGGGGCGGCCACGGTCGTCATATTCTTGACCCCGGAAGCTTTGGGGGCGCGGGCCTGTTCCGGTAATGACCTCATCGTACGGTGAGCGGCCCTGGCGGATGTCAGTATGTGGAGTAGAGTAGTAGTAGAGATTAGGGGTCTTACTAAGCCGATGACCGTTAATGGTTCAAACATTCCCATGGTGACGATGAGACCAGGGATGATGGATGGAGAGTGATGGGGGAGAGTATCATGAGATTAATTGACAAAAGGCTGGAGAGATTGATTGACAAAAGGCTGAAGAATGTAGATGACAGCCTTGTTGCCACAGAAATATACAGGGACCAATAGCAAGTGGAAACAAGTGGTGATTTCCATCCACTTTTCACATTTTGGTCGCGACTGCTTCAATAAATACAACAAGAGAATGGAGCAGTTTCCGTGAAGCTTGTGCAGTTTCCGTGAAGCTTGTGCAGTTTCCGTGAAGCTTGTACGCAGTTTATGGCACGGAAGGAATGAGCTGAGTGTGTGGTTGTTTGATGCACGCCACCTTAGAGACGATAAGATAAGACCTTATCGATAAGAAATTTCTAAGAAGCAGCCAGGGAAAAAAAAAAAAATCTTGGACCAAGAAATCGACGAATATAATAATAAGCAAGACTCTGATTAATTTTTTTTTTGGTCTCAATCGCAATCGCAGTTCTAGTTGCGACAATTGAAGAATTGAACACACAGTGACCATGGCGACAAAACAGCCGCTCAAGACCACTTTTGATGCCGACAAGGTGCTGCAGCCCATCTTTACTGGTGGCGCTGTGGCTGTCGACAATGATGCCGGCATTCTGGCTACGGTGCTGGAAGAGGACGTGATTCTCACGGATCCGTCGACGGGCCAGAATCTGGCACGGATTGAAGGCGTGAGTTTTTTGATCATGTAGATACTTGCAAGCACGGTAATATTAACTAACTGGCTATGGGGAAATAGGACATGGAGGCTGTCTCGACCATGACCTGTACGTTGCTTATCCTACTATTACCACTACTACTACTACTACTACAGACCCAACTGACGCCAACCAACCACCGACAGTGACCCCCTCCGGATCGCATCTGATTATCTGCTCGCGCTCGCTTTCGATGCATGTGTACTCGCTCAAGCGCTCGCCCGACAACGCCGCCAAAATCGTCGCCACGCGCGTCCGCACCGTCAAGCCGCACACAACGCCCGTCAACGTCCTGGCCGTCGACAAGACCAGCACGCTGCTGGCCACCGGCGGCACCGACGGCATCATTAAGATCTGGGACATTGCCAAGGGCTTTGTCACGCACACGTTCCGCGGCCCGACGGGCTTGGTGACGGCGCTGCACTTTTTTGACGTGCTGGGCCGTGCTAGCGATAACCACAAGAAGGGAAAGAAGAACAAGTCTGCTGCTACTGCTGCTGCCGAGGACGAAGAAGAGGAGGGAAAGGTGGTGCGTTTCAGACTGGCGTCGGGTAGCCAGGACGGCAAGGTGCGCATCTGGGACCTGCACAAGCGCGGCGTGGCTGCCAGCCTCGACTCACACGTGTCGGACGTCACAGCCATTGACTACTGCCCCGAACAGCAAGCCATTGTGACGGCATCGCGCGACAAGACGCTCATCTGGTGGGATGCGCGGTCGTGGAAGCAGCGCAAGGTGGTGCCGTGTCTGGAGCTTCTCGAGGCGGCCGGCTTTGTGGATGGCGGTAGACTGACGTACTGCGCCGGCGCCAAGGGCAACGTGCGCTTCTTTGACACGGACTCGGGCGCCGAGTACTCGCCGGAGCAGGACGAAAAGATGGAGAATGAGTCGATTGTGCACGGCATCTACCGACCAGCGCTGCCCTTTATCATCTGCACGCTCTCCGACCACACGATCTGCCTGTTCAAGACGCCGTCCAAGGACGACGCCGAGACGCTTGGCCAAGAGCCCGCGGCGTTCCGCAGAATATCGGGCACGCACGACGAAATTATTGACCTGGGCTACCTGCTGCGCGACCACTCGCTGCTGGCGCTGGCCACCAACTCAGAGGACATCCGCATAGTGTCGGTCAAGCAGACGGCGACGTCTCCCGAGACGTCGTGGATGGACACTAAGGACCCGTACTTTGGTCAGGACGTGGCGCTGCTGCACGGCCACGATGACATTATTGTGACGCTGGACATTGACTGGTCGGGCCACTGGGTGGCGACGGGCGCCAAAGACAACACGGCGCGATTATGGCGCGTCGACCCGGCCAACAACTCGTACGAGTGCTACGCGGTGTTTTCCGGGCACGCCGAGTCGATTGGCGCTGTTGCGCTACCCAAGACGGTGCCGCAGGAGACGTCGGCGGCCTTCAAGGACCCGCTCAGCCACCCGCCGGCCTTTTTGATTACGGGATCGCAGGACCAGACGATTAAGCGGTGGGACATTGCACGCCAGCAGCCCGACAGCAGCAAGGCGCAGCGCGCAGTGTACACGCGCAAGGCGCACGACAAGGACATCAACGCCATTGACGTTCACCATGGCGGCCAGCTGTTTGGGTCGGCGTCGCAGGACAAGACAGTCAAGGTGTGGTCGGTGCAGGATGGCGAGGTGCAGGGCATTCTCAAGGGCCACAAGCGTGGTGTGTGGGCAGTGCGCTTTGCGCCGGCCAAGATGCCGTCGATTCTGGGCGAGGAGGGCTCGGTGGCCGGCAAGGGTGTGGTGCTGACGGGCAGTGGCGACAAGACGATCAAGCTGTGGAATCTGTCCGACTACTCGTGCATCCGCACCATGGAGGGCCACTCGCACAGCATTCTCAAGGTGGCATGGCTCAACATTCCGCAGACGGAGCAGGCGCAAAAGAAGATTCTGGTGGCGAGTGCGGGCGGCGACGGGCTGGTCAAGGTGTGGGACGCCAACACGGGCGAGAACGAATGCACGCTGGACAACCACGAAGACCGCGTGTGGGCACTGGCTGTGCACCCGGAGACCAACACGATTGTGTCGGGCAGTGGCGACTCGACCGTGACCTTTTGGCGCGATACGACTGTCGAGACACAGACCAAGGCGTCGGAGGCGGCGCTGCAGCTGATTGAGCAGGAGCAGGAGCTGGAGAACCACATCCACGCCGGCTCGTACCGCGAAGCCATTACGCTGGCTCTTCAGCTGAACCACCCGGGCCGTCTGCTCAGCCTGTTCACCAAGGTGACGACGTCGAGCACGCCCGATGCCGACAGCCTCAGCGGACTGGTGGCAGTGGACGAGGTGCTGGCGACGCTGTCAGACGAGCAGCTGTTTATGCTGCTGCAGCGATTGCGCGACTGGAACACCAACGGCCGTACGGCGCCCGTGGCGCAGCGCATTCTGTGGACGCTGCTCAAGAGCTATCCGGCCGGCAAGTTTGCCAACTTGTCGGTGCGTGGAGCGCGCGGGCAAAAGAGCCTGCGCGAGGTGTTGCAGGCGCTCAAGGCGTACTCGGAGCGGCACTATAAGCGCATGGAGGAGCTGGTGGATGAGAGTTTCTTGGTGGAGTACACGCTGTACGAGATGAACTCGCTGATGCCGGCGCTGGATGAGGCGGAGGCGGAAGCGGAAACTGTGGAAGAGGATGGGGATATCATCATGACTTAATTGGGTTTATTTATATATATTACTTGATCTTTTTTTTTTTGGAGTTTAGGAATAGCAAAAATACATTGGGTACTTACTATTGCTTTATTGCTTGTACTACGTGATGTGTCTTCAGACTTGTGGCCCGCCCCACCCGCTACAGCAAGGCTGACAACGCAAGGCTACGCTTATTTTTCTCGGCTAACATCGCAACCTTTTTCTTTTTATTTTTTCTTTTTCACATGTTGGCATTTCCCCCAATTCCCTACCAATTCTACACACACACACAAACAAACAAAAATGCCTCCCGCCTTCTCTGCGAAGCGCAATGCTGATGAAGCTCTTGAAGACATGAGCGGCGTTCAATCGCCGGCGTCGAAACGCTCCCGCTTCGACTCGCACGAATTCCAGCCCGAAGGCAGCGCTGCACCACCGACGCCGCTCCGGAACGTCGAAACCCGCGACGACGACGAAGAAGAAGAAGAAGATACTCTAGCTGCCGCGCCTCTCCGGCAATCAGCCCCCACCGCCGGCTACGACGACCTCTATCTCGACACCATCAACCGCAACGTGCTGGACTTTGACTTTGAGAAGCTGTGTAGCGTGACGCTGTCCAACATCAACGTGTACGCATGCCTCATATGCGGCAAGTACTTCCAGGGCCGCGGGCCCAAGTCACACGCCTACTTCCACGCGCTGGACGAAGACCACCACGTGTTTATCAACATGCGCACGCAAAAAGTCTACGTGCTGCCCGAGGGCTACGAGGTCACCAGCAAGTCGCTCGACGACATCAAGTTTGTGTCGAACCCGCAGTACGCGCGCGCCAATGTGGCCGCTCTGGACCGCAAGCCGGCTACAGCGTGGACTTATGGCGGCACAAAGACGTACACGCCGGGCTTTGTCGGCATGAACAACATCAAGCAAAACGACTACGTCAACGTGGCGGTGCAGGCGCTGGCGCACGTGGCTCCGCTGCGCAACTTTTTCCTGCTCGAAGACGTATCCAAGCGTAGCGAGCTCGTGCAGCGCTACAGCCTGCTGGTGCGCAAGATCTGGAACCCGCGTGCCTTCAAGGCCCATGTGTCGCCACACGAGCTGCTGCAGGAAGTGGCGCTGCAGAGCAATAAGCGCTTTACGCTGACGACACAGGCTGACCCCGTGGACTTTCTCTCGTGGTTCTTGAATACCATACACGTGGGCTTGGGCGGCAGCAAGACGCGGCCCGGGTCTTCGGTCATCCAACAGGCCTTCCAGGGCCGCATGCGCGTCGAGTCGCAGGCGATTTCGGCACGGGCCGATGCCAGCGATCGGCTGCGCTTTGAAGAGGCGGCACAGGTCAAGACGGACATGGTGCGCTTTCTGCTACTGACGCTGGACCTGCCGGCGGCGCCACTGTTCCAGGACGAGCTGGAGAAGAACATAATCCCGCAGGTGCCGCTGACGACGATTCTCAAAAAGTACAATGGTGTCACGGCACAGGAGCAGCTGGCGCACCGCAAGCGCTACAAGCTGCTGCACCCGCTGCCGCCATATCTCATGTTCCACGTCAAGCGCTTCTCGCACAACAAGTTTGTCAGCGAGCGTAACCCGACGATTGTCACGTTTGAAGAGCAAGGGCTTGACATGGCGCCGTTTGTGGAGGCCGACGCCAGCCATGCGCCGGGAAAGCCAATCTACTACGACCTTGTGGCGAATATCGTGCACGAGGCGGTGCGGGCAAAGGACGATGTGGCTGACTCGGGCGAGGAGAGCAAGACGTGGAAAGTGCAGGTCAAGGATCGTGGGCGGGGAGAGTGGATTGTGTGTCAGGATTTGTTTGTGGATAAAGTACAGAGCGAGCTGTTGTTTTCGGGTGAGTCGTATCTACAGATATGGGAGAGACGGCGGGAGAGGAGGTAGTTGGGGAGTATACAGGTTAGTAATCAAAGGGGGGGGGGGTTATAAAGTGAGGGTGAGGGTGAGGGTGAGGGTGAGTGAGTAATAGAGCCAGCCTGCTCTCGGATGCTACTTGACCGGCGTTTCGGAAGTTTATGAGAAAAGCCAACAGTTTCGTCGTGTTTGAGCCTGGAGGATTTTAGCTTTGCTTCATGCTTGGTTTGGGCCTAATCACGTGTCAAAATAAGAATCAAGCTTAAATTGGTTCCAACCTAGCATTTTTATTTATTTATTTTTGTAATAATTTTCAACTACAGATGAGACCAAAAAGAAACTAGAAGCTCAAGACGAAACTAAACCATGAGCGGGATATCAAGCACAAAAGAAAAGAAGAAAAAAAAACACAAACTCTATCGAGGCAAGGGGGGGGNGGGGGGGGGGGGGGGGGGGGAAGACATTAAGGTAGAAAGGAGGGGATAAAGACTGTCGTATTTGATTGAACTTTGGCTACTAGACTACCGAGCCGAAGTTGTGCAACGGCCCAGAGAGTAGAGAAGCCGCATGCTGAGAGACCAGAGTCAGAACAAGCTAAGCTCTAGTCCAATAACCAGAGTCAGGCTAAGAGACCAAGACTAACTCTAGTTCACCAGAATAAACGACGGCCCAGCCACAATCATAGCCTCAGTGACAGCTCCCGCCAGCGGCGCCGAGTTGACCAGCGTCACATACGTCACACCCGCCAAGTTCTGCGGCACCACACAGCTGTTGGTCGACGCATCAAACTTTGCAAACTCCGATCCGCCCGGCGACACACCGCCCGAGGTAAAGGCACAGTGCGTCGCGCCACCCGTAGCAGCGGCCTTGAGCGTAATCGTAGTTCCAGCCGTAGCCGGCGTGCCGGCCGCCGGCGACGCCACGCTCAGCGCAGGGAACGGCGTAATGGCCAGCGTCGACCCGGTCGGGCACGACGAGATGAACGGCGCCGCCAGCGTAAACACCATCTTGGGCGTCAGCGGCGCGTCAAACGGCTGCGGCACAGCCACCAGCTGGGCAGCCGTGCGGATAAAAGTCTGGTGGCGCGCCTCCGTGGTCAGAATCGAGCCGGCTGCCGTCAGGACGTTGCTAGACGACACGAGCGACGCGGCGCCCAGATACGCCGACACACCGACGTTCTCCAGCACTGCCGCCACAACCACCATGCTCTTGGCGTCGGTGAAGCCAAAGTTGTACGTGCACGGCTCGACGGGCTTGATGCCGCCCTGCGCCAGCGTGCTCTGCAGGAACGACGCGTGCGAGAACTCGCTGGTCGGCAGAGACAAAAGGTCCTTGACTTGCTTGTCGTTGAGACCAAGCGCCTGGAAATCAGACGCCGGGAACTTGGCAAAGCCCTGCTGGTAAAAGGTGGCCTCGAGCCATTCCAGAGTGAGGGCACTGGAGAGGGTTAGTTTAGGGTTCATGGCAGACAAAGACACGAAGAAACTTACAACTGCAGAATGTCGTTGTCCGTCAGGCCAGCAGCAGCAGCAGCGGCGTTCTGGCGTTTGCCCATCTTGATCAGGTTCATCTGGTCCTCAGTGAACTTGGGCACAGCGGGCATGGCAGCAGCCACAGTGGCCAGAGCAAGGGTGATGAAAGAAGCCTTCATTGTGAGATGAGTTGTGGTGAGAGAGATGAGATGAGAAAGATGAGATAAGAGAGAGTGAGATGAGATGAGAAATGAGTGTTTGAAACGATTGATTATACGGAGTTCCGTTTTTTTTCCTTGAGATTTCACGAGAAATAAAATGCCACCGGGACGAATGAGAGAATAAACAAAAGAGATATAAAAAAAAAAAAAAGAAGCAAACCAGTGCTTGTGATGTAAAAGGGAATAATTAGATTAGAAGAGAAATTAAAAATAAAGGAAAAGAACGGAAAACGTCACAAACACAGCACGACTCTAGGTCTGGAGGGAAAGATGAGCAGAGAAAAAGAGGATGAAGAGAGAAAGAAAAAGGATGAAGAAAATAAAGAAGCAAGACGGACACGCATATATATGTGTCTGTGTCCAAGACAAAAAAAGCACTGGATAAAGCCCAAGATCCCCGTGCTTCTCAATCCCAAGATCCGGGATCCGAGGGCTGAGCAATCTCACACTTACTCACTTACTCATTCACCACTGAGATCATACCCCAGACCTAGAAACTAATGCCCTGAGAGCCAAGTAGGTAGGAGTAGCAGCACCGGCTTCTCTCGCATCCGCCAAAAGAAACAGACAAGAAACCAAACAACTTTTTTTTTTCTTTCTTTCTTTCTTTCTTTCTTTCCTTGACGTTACACTCCAGGGGGGGGACTGCCAATCCCTGCTCATCATGACGGGCTTATACTCATAAGAGGAAGAAAGAAAAAAAGAAGAAGAAAAAAAAAAGGTTAAACAACCTCAAGGGTCCCCCCCCCCCCCCCCTACTGTCAGTTCAAACTTGGGCCTAGGAAAACGGACTGTCAGGCTTCCGTTGGCAATTACAGTAGCAGTATAGTAACGCCGAGCAAGCACTTGTAGCACTTGGTTTAGGGCACGGCTTCCGCTGTTGCCGGTTCACGGGTGCCCGAAACAAGTCTGAAACACAAAACCGTCTGCAGGGTCTTGATTATCGGCCATTTTCTTTCATACTTTAAGTACTGAAGTAGTACTCCTAACCATTTTTATGATAAGTAATAAATACCTGTTTGCGAAGATTCCAAGAAATAATCTTAGACAAGCGAGATGACTGCGAGAAATACCAAGAAGAAAAAAAAAAGAAGAAAAAAAAAAGAAAAAAAAAAGAAGAAAAAAAAAAAAAAAAAAAAAAAAAAAAAAAAAAAAAAAAAAAAAAGAAGAAAAAGAAAAAGAAAAAGAAAAAAAAATGTCCGGGAAATAAGATTAGTCTCGCAAGCATTTCTTTCATCTCCGAGTCTTAATCTTAATTTAAAAGCTCAGCCTTTCTCAATCACATTCTACTACTTTGTACACTCAATTTCATTCAAACCATGACTGATTCATTCTTGGCAACCCTGTCAAAAACGAATTCCTCTTCCGTTCTTATTCCGTCATGCTTTGTTGTCCGTCTTTTGCTTTTCACTCACTCAGCGTCTCATCTTCATCTGTTTGCCTTTTTCCTTTACTCTCACTCTTTACTGTCCCCCCTCCTCCTACTCACTCACCCACTCCCTCTCCTACTCATCAAGCAACCCCTTGCTTCTTCAAAGGTTTTAAGACCCCTTCCCGTTCCTTTGCTTTGCTTTGCTTTGCTTTGCTTTGCTTTGTTTTGTTTTGCTTAAGCCTAAACCTAAACCTAGTCCTGAGCTCGAGCGTCAAATTAAACCTTGTTCTGAAATCAAACGTCAAAGCTGGAAGAATATAAAAAAAAAAAAGAAAAAAAAGAAAAAAAAAAACCCTCCCGACCGCCTCCGGCCACATTCCT
>LKBB01000230.1:14215-40276 GCA_001513885.1 Thielaviopsis musarum
CAAAGGTTCGCTAAAAGCACAGGCTTGAAGACCTTGCTGTACTGTACTGTACATGTGAGGCACTTGTTACATTTGGCGCGTTGGCGCTAGACAGGCCGAGACGGTGGTAGTTTGTGATTCAGAAGGCTGTTGATTGACGTCTTTTCTCTTCAAAATACTTGTTCTCCGGTGTGTGTCTTCTTTAGCCTTTAGATAAAAGGGTCCCCGTCACATGTGCTCCCTAGCGGCTTGGTGCATGCATCCTGTGGCCCACCAAGTTCTTCCAAGGCCCGAGTTCTGTACTTGTTTTCACGTCATCGTCAGTAGATATAACAGAACAGGAGAGGGAAGAAAAGTTGCTGAAAGGGTCTTGCCAAGTAGAATCCCTTAAGAGACATGACATGCCCCGGCTCAAACTCCAAATACAACGTCATAGTCGCAAAACCAGGGCCTGCAAAATCCTTCACTGTAACTCTGAGAAGAGCTCAGGTTCAGGTTGGATGTGTGGGCCCTACATGCAGTGCAGTACACCAATATATACCGCGCCACGACGCACACAGTAGTATAGTGGGGATCATACGCGAGACGAAGCTGGCCTGGGGGTTTGAGCTACTGACTGCTGCGTAAGTAAGTATGATGGGCTTGCTGATTTGCAATTGGCCAACCCTCTTTCTTGCGTGCATCCAGAGCCTCCAAATATCAGGCCTTTTCAAGCTGATGTTTTTGATCTCGGGATGAATTCTCGTAGTGTATGTCGACCATTTTTGTGCTGCGTACAGAGCATTCTGTGGAGAAGTTGACATCATGTGAGCTTTCTTCAAACAGGACCATAGAGAACTTTGGCTCCCTTATATTTATATTTCTGTGGCACAGTGTTTCGGCGCCGGCTGACCTGACGCGCCGCACAGTATTTAAGGGTTTAGCTTTTAGAACTTCGTCGTAGTACTTGGCGCGCCGCCTTTCTTTGCAACGGCCAAAGAGGAAAATCCCGGAAAACAGTAGAAACAATTTTTATATTCTGCCGCTACAAGTCCATCCGATCCTATCTTGGTCAACCAGCCTTGCTTCAATACTATCGTTTCAGTCATCATCTACGTTCAACAAGTTCGCAGCCTCGTCTCTCTGACAGCCTTGTTTTTTTTCGGGTTTTTTTTGGGTTGCTTCTATCCAGTGATTATTCATCGCTCAGCTGCTGTGGTTCATCGACTTATACACTTGACCGTGTTACCTTGAGCTCTGGCGCTTTTGCAGCAGTGATTAAATGCAGCAAGTAATGGCGATACGCTCTACTCAAATCGGGGCCCCAGAATATCAGAATGTCGGAGCCGGAGAAAAACCTCGTGGCGGTGCCAAAGTTTGCCTCATTTAAACCAAAGACGGCCCCGCCACGGGATGCTGGAAAGGACAAAAGTCGCTACCGGGACGGGGACCGCAATGGCGATCGGAGTCAGCGTAGCCGGGACCGGAGCAAGGACCGGCGCAGTGAGAAAGATGGAGACAAGGATAAAAATCGGACACATGGCAGTGGGCGGGACAAGGACCACGGCAAGGGCCGAGAACGAGAACGAGAACAAGAACGGGATCGGGAACGGGAACGGGAACGGGATAGAGATCGGGATCGCAAGCATCATCGAGACAGAGACAAGGAAAGAGAGAAATCACCGTCTCGCCACCGCCATCGCAGCAGTCGCCCTGAAAAAGAGTCCTTGCGTTCTCGTTACAGTCACACGGAATCTCGCCCTTCTCCATCCACAAAAACAAAGCCCTTGGCCCAAAAGTCTATTGATATCGGTGGCCAGGACTTCTTTGTGATAGACACCAAAGGCGACTCGCTTATCCATCTCGGCCTTGACCGTCACCGCATCCCCAACTTTGGCCGCCAGAAGCGCAAGTACCTACTCGGAACGACAGCTCGTCTATACATGCACTATGACGGGCCGCATGAACAGTTTAGTCTGTTGCAGCCCGGCGAATACATTGGGCCGCCGCCACTACGGAACAAGAAGTTGACGTTTAGTATGACGAAGCCTTTGAAGGCTACAACGAAAAAGCGACTACGCGATCAGGGCGAGGATACTGATGATATCGTCTACATCTCAAAGAAGCAGAGACACAACGAGGACTCTTCGGATGACGAGCTTGAGCCAGACTTTAGATCCGTCACAGGCAAGGCTAAGCCCAAGTACTATTCCGACAGCGAGGACGGGTCAGATGTCGAAATGCTAGATGACGCCAAACCCGACGAAAACCCCCTCAAAACCCGCTCCATCGAGCTGTCCCGGCGCGTCAAGACTGACCCCGGCGACATCCCCGCATGGATCGACCTCATTGATCTACAAGAAGACCTCCTCCGGTCCGGCATCAGCCCCGAACAAGAAGCCTCCGATGGCCACATACGCAGCACCGCCGACATCACGCTGTCTATGATTGACAAGGCCCTCAAGACATGTACCCGCCCCGAAGACCACGAGGCGCTGCTCCTGCGGCAAATGTTCCACGGACGCAAAGTCTGGCCGCCCGACGTACTACGCAAGCGCTGGGCGAATATTGCCTCGGGCGACTACGGTGGGCGGTTTGCTCTGTGGATGGCACGCGTGAACTACGAGATGACGGAGCCGGTGGGGTTCAGCTATGAGGCCATCAGGAAGATGTACGTCGAGCGAGTGCAAGGGCTCATGGAAAAGGCACAGCGGTATCAGACGGGCCTGGCAGGCGAGTTGTACGCTGAAGCGGTATACGTGTTTCTGCGGATGACGCGGTTCATGCACGACGCGGGATATCGCGAGCTGGCCGTCGCTGCATGGCAGGCTCTCATCGAACTCAACTTTTTCCGGCCAGCGCAGTCTTCTGGGCTGGACGCGTTTTGGGACTTTTGGGAGTCAGAGGTTCTCCGTGCCGGAGAGCAGGGCGCTCAGGGGTGTGCGGAATACGTGGCTTGTGGTGGCTCGGGAAACGTGCCAGAGCCAAAGGAGACAGCTGCAAACAAACGAGCTAGGAAGAAACACGTGTACGCATCTTGGGCGGCAAATGAAGCGTGTTGTTCGCTGGACGGCCGAATGCCCGCGCGGACCTTGGACGATGGAACAGGCGATGATCCGCTGCGCCTTATCATGGCGTCAGATCTCGAAAGCCTCCTGCTTCAGTTCCCTGAGGCGCGTGTCCCGGAGCTTCAAGAGCAGCTGGTCGACTCGCTGCTCATCTTCAGCCACCTCGACCCGGTCTTCAAGTCCAGCCGGTGGACTCAGCGGGCAATGCACGATCCGTTTTTGGCACCATCTGATGCCTCGCTGGACCGCGTTGTCACCAGTGTCTTTTGCGACGTCCAAGAACAAGCGTCCGAGCAGTACTGGTTCCTACAAGCAAGTTTATTCCCGGGCGTTGTTCCCGAGTTTGTATGGTCGCTGTATCGAAAATGGGACAGCCAGAGTATGGCCTCTGCCCCTGTTGATATATCCTGGACGCGGAATGTCCTGCTGCAGCTCTCTTTGAGCCAGTTCCCAGTCAAGGGCGTACTGGGCTACGTCATGGCCCTGGATTGGCTTATGGACCCCGGCTCAATTCGTTCTGCCGCGCGCACAATCATACAAATGGATCCGACTAATCCCGAGCTTTACCGGCTGTATGCAGTGCTTGAGTGCCAGAACGGGAACCCTGACGTAGGCGCCAAAGTCTTTTCTTCTGCAATGATGCTCAAGACTTCTCTTCCAGCAAATCCAGTGATTGGCCAGGTTGCCCTGGATTGGGTCTGCATGGAGCTTTTCAACGACTGTACTTGGATCAAGACACTTCCACGACTTTGTTCGATGATCGATGGGTTGGAAATCTCGATGGAAGTCACCAACACCAGACTCCTCGGCGTAAAGCAGAGTCTGCTCAAGTCGTCGGAAGTCGCCATATCGCTGAGAGATACAGTTTCCTTGTCGATAGTCAGCAAAGCTCTTGTCCTTTTTGCGTATGCGTCCGAGCCCGGCTCCGACCAACCACAGAATGACAAGCAAGGAAACATTTGCGCTGCCATGGATATTTTCTGGACTCAGTTCGCCGCCATTTCATCACTTCCCGTGCGGTCCCTGACGATTGAAGAAAATCTTTGCAACTTTTGCGCTTCTCTCCTGTCACTCTACTCTTCTCGCGGCCCCTACCAACGCGCTTTTCTCAACTCCAACATTGAACGCTGTCTACACGCTTTCCCGCGCAACGTCTTCTTTATCGAGCTCTTCGGCCACATCAACGCGGGCCATCTGCTCCACTCTGACTTCCAGTTGGTAGTGCAAAATCTTTTGCTCGCACGGCTCAACGACTGTATTAGCACTCGTGCGTGCATTGTGGCACACGAAGTGCGCCGCGGTACCGTCCATTCGGCACAGGCAGCCCTGGAGCGTAGCCTCACGCCGTCATGGGAAGTCCACACGGCGAGTATCGGCTTGTGGCTGACGTACATGAAGTTGTGTTGCCAGCCGGGCCAGTCGAAAAAGCTATCGCGTGAGGCGTATTATAGAGCAGTCAGTCGGTGTCCGTGGTCCAGAGACTTGGCTGTGCACGGGTTTTTGGGCCTGGAAAATGTGCTGGGAGAGAATGATTTCCAAGCGGCGTTTGAAAGCATGGCGAATCGGGGGCTGCGGATTCATATTGATTTGGATGAATACACTGAACAGGTCGGCAAGTAAGACTGAGGTCAGATTAAACGTCGTACTAATATTACTACTTCTAAATAGAAAAGAGTCTTGGCGCTTAGGGTTGTCAACCCTGGTAGGAGCTATAAGTCGGCATTTCTTTCCCTTCTCTTCATGATATTTGTCGTGTTAGGCAATTACTCCGGCCGATATTGCATGCTGGCTGCACAGCTTCCATGGATGGCTTTATCCTGCAAGTGCCTAACCACCACAACTGAATGAACAGGGCAACTACGATCTAGTTATTTGGGGACTCTCCTGCTGTCCTGAATACTGAAGAAATTTTCTTCCCATTTTGCTCTTTTGCACTTGTAGTCGAGATAACTCATTGTATCTATCCATCAACTGTTCCATCAAAAAGTCCTTCTTTTAAGGCTTGGGCAGCTTAAATCCTTCCTTCGAAAGCGGCCCTGAAAAAGCCCCTCTTGGTCACGGAAACCCCGCGCTAAAGCTTGCTCTACTCCCCTTGGCGTCTTTTTTGGGCTTCGCAGCTGTGTTGCGTTGTTAATCGAGCCGAATCGACACCGCCAATAAACTTGCAGCCAGCGGGTCCAAATATAAATGTGTGCTGGGCAAGTTGTCTTTGTATTTTTCTTTTCTAATTTTCTCTTCTAGCAGTGCGAAACCATGCATTTAGACGCTCATTTCTTAAACCACCAAACAGGCAGGATGAGCGAACTCCACGATCCCAGAACCCAGGCTGATGGCGGCCACAGCGAAAAAGAACCTGCCCTAAGCTACATCAACGAACCCAACCGCGCTTATTTGACCAACATCTTCAACTACTATGGCAAAGGCCAAGATTGGACCTCGGAAGTCATTACCCATTTCCTAGTCAATGTTCAAGGCTGTACTTCAGACGACCCACTTCAGAGCATCGCCGACAAGCCGACGCTGAATCTCCAGGAATTCTTGGAGTACATGGCCTCTGCCTTTTCGGCCGCTACCTCACACACCAAGCCCGAAGAGTACTCATGGCCGCTGTCGAGCTACTTCATCAGCTCCAGTCACAACACGTATCTGACGGGCAACCAACTGTCCAGCAACTCCAGCGCTGATGCGTACCGCAATGTCCTGCTGCGTGGCTGCAGATGCGTGGAAATCGATGTCTGGGATGGCGAGGATACTGATGATGTCAGCTCTGTGAGCTCAAGCGATGATGACGATGAGCGCCTGCACAAGTTGTCTGTCGAAAGACACCAGTTGTCCAAGGGAAAGAAGGGTGGATTCATGGAAAGATTGAAGAGAGTAGCCTCGGTTCATGATACTGTTGAAAAGCTGGAAAAGACGACACTTGGTAATGTGGATACCTATGGCTATATTCACCTATGAGTGGCAACTAACAAACATTTAGAGGACAAGCTCCAAGACCTCGTTCAAGAAACGCCTGCTCCGCTTCCCGAGCCTCGTGTTCTCCATGGCTACACCCTGACCAAGGCCATTTCCTTCCGCGAAGTCTGCCGCGCCATAAAGGAGACAGCATTCATCACAAGCGACCTTCCCGTTATTGTGTCACTCGAGGTACACTGCTCGGACATCCAGCAACATGCCATGGTCAACATCATGAAGACCACCTGGGGCAGCATGCTGCTGGAGCCCCCCGAAGAAGAGCCCACCGGTCTTCCCGCTCCCGGTGACCTGCGCAATAAGCTGATTGTCAAGGTCAAGTACTCGCCTCCCATTGTTGAGGGCGTTGTCCAAGAACCGGAAGATCTCACGGCCCACGAAAAGGAAGCCGCTGGCGCGTCGGGCAAGCAAGTCAAGCCGCCCAAGATCATCCACGACCTAAGCACCCTCGGCTTCTACTGCCGCGGCGTCTCGTTTAAGAACCTCGAGCAAAAGGAGGCGTCGATGCCCACGCACATCTTTTCGCTGTCCGAATCGGCCCTGTCGGAACACCATGAGAAGAACGGAAAGGCACTGCTGGCGCATAATAACAATTTCCTAATGCGCGTATACCCCCGCGGCACGCGCATCCGCTCGGGTAATCTGGATCCGGCCATGGCGTGGCGCAAGGGCGCGCAGGTTGTGGCGCTGAACTGGCAGAGTCTGGATGAGGGTTTGATGCTCAATGAAGCCATGTTTGCGGGTACTGAGGGCTATGTTCTGAAGCCCCCGGGTGAGTATACCCCATAGAACAAGATACTTTTGGATTTTTGGTGAATACTAATATGTGATTTAGGCTACCGCTCCAAAGGTCCTGGGTTCGAAATGGAGCCCGTTTTTCGCTACATCTACGATCTCAAGATTGAATTCTTTGGTGCCCAGCGCATCCCTCTGCCCCGGGGCGACAAATCCGACAAGGGCTTCAACCCCTACGTCAAGGTCGAGCTGCACGCCGAAACGCCCAACGAGCGCGCGCGGATGGGCATGCCCGAGGAGGAAGACAGCGAGGGCTACGAGGTCCAGTACAAGGAGCGTACCAAGACACGCAAGAGCAGCGAAGCCGACTTTGACGGTGATGTGATTGAGTTCAAAAGCATCGGTGGGATCATTGAGGAGTTGACCTTTGTGCGCTTCACGATACGCGATGATGAGATTGGCACAGACGATTTAGCAGCGTGGGCATGCATTCGACTGGATCGGCTGAAGCAGGGTTGGCGGTTTGTGCATCTGGTGGATGTCGACGGGATGTTGACGCAGGGAGTCATTCTGGTCAAAATTACAAAGAGCAGAACGCCCCATACGTAAGGGAGGTAAAGTAGAGAATATCTTTACTAATCTGCTCACATACTACTCCGTGCGCAGTTTCTTCGGTGTTTATCAGTTATCAAGATGTTATTTTTGTCATAATTGTTTACGGAACTAACTTGGAAATCATGCAATCATCACCGTCATATCAATGCCACCGCTGCGCGACGCTTAGTAGTCATCGCCGCCGCCGCCGTAGCCACCGCTTCCACTACGACCTCCACCGCGGCCGCCCGATCCGAAGGAATCGCTACCGCCGCCCTGGCCACCACCCCGGCCACTGCGGCCACCACTAAAGCCAGACAAGTTATCCTCGTCATTGTTGCCGAGACCACCACGACTGCCGCCCGATCCGCCGCGGCCGGAGGAGTCGTAGGAGTCGTTGGAGCCACCCAAACCGCCGGAGCCAGAGTTCTCGCCACGGCCAGACGAGCCGTACGAGTCGTTGTCGTTACCACCGAAGCCACCCGATCCGCCACGGCCAGACGAACCGTACGAATCGTTGTTGTCGTTACCGCCGAAGCCGCCCGATTCGCCACGGCCAGACGAGCCGTACGAGTCGTCGTCGTTACCGCCGAAGCCGCCCGATTCGCCACGGCCAGACGAACCGTACGAATCGTTGTTGTTGTTACCGCCGAAGCCGCCCGATTCGCCACGGCCAGACGAGCCATACGAGTCGTTGTCGTTGGAACGGCCAAAACCGCCCGAGTTTCCGCGGCCGGAGGAGCCGTACGAGTCGTTGTTGTCACGGTCGCCACCCGAGTTACCTCCGCGGCGGTTGTTGTTGTCGTCGTCCTTGTTTGACTATGATAGGTTAATAACTAGGCCACGTGATACTAGTATGTGAGAAGAAAGGAATACTTACATCACCGAAGCCGAACATTGTGAATGATTTGAGAAGAAGTGTGTGTGGGGAGAACAAAGTGGTTGATGCGAAATACAAGATGGAAATAAGACTAAAGACGGGGTATGGGGTATTACTCGGTAGTTGTTTTATATACATTTTGGTTGTGTGGCAAGACCAGCTGTGCCTGTATAAGTACTTGTTGTCTGCATATGCCGGGAAATTGCACATCCTTTGGTTCAGCTCCTCTCTCGCCACGGCAGCTACGCACGGCAAGCTCATCTTGGCCATTTGAGATTCCCAGTTTTTCTATCCGAGGAGGGACCCCGCTCTCTCTGCACAAATTCTGGCTGTGATTCCATGGATGCGTACAACCATGGAGCACAGTAACAGAGCAGGCCTAGCCAAATGGCACTTAGCCCTCAGCAACCTGGCAAGTATTTTTTTTTTCTTGTGCTTTTAGGCGGGATGTGGACACGCAGTTGTCCATTGGAGGTTTGACGTCAGCGCACTGGGCTGACCACTAACACAGCTGGAATCATGGCACGGGGGAGAAGGCGGGATGGTCAAGTCAGGAGACAGGCGGGGCTCTTTCATCGGAGCTCTAGCTAAGCCGAGGAAGCAGCTTAGGTTCATGGAGCTTGGTGTGTTAAGTGTACCGTATGCTACGACTGGGGTAAGTGTACTTCGTACACTTAGCACCACTACTACACCGTAGTAGTAGTCGTGGTACCTACTTACGGAGTACAGCTGTCAACTGAAGAAACTCGTGCTGTTGGACCTGGCAGGATTGTAACTCGCGGGAAGAAAAAGGCAAAGGCTTGTCCACGACGATCATGCCAGGCTAAAGAGCTTGCATCTGTGACATGTGTATATTATACTTGTCCGCGCCAACACAAAATATATACAGGAAGAAGTACTGAGTACTACTTTGTCACCCCACACACTGCAGGGGCTAAGGCTTCTAGGATTTTAACCTCCGTCAAGCTTCTTGGGATGCACAAGAGCAAGACGGATTCGCAATTTTTTTTTTTCAATGGAATGTTTCATTTCAAGCTGGCTTGGATTTACCTACTGCCATCAATCGCATCATTCCCTACAAGTACAACATGTGCACGGAGTAAGTACCCGGTACTTGCTTGTAGCTTTTAGTCCGCGTCATCTACCCGAAGAACAAACATAAGATATAAGCTTTATTTTTATGCAATTTACTACTCTGATGATGTGTTTATTAATTATTAATAACCAGAGACAAACCCCCACTTAGCACGTCGTAGGGCCAATTGGCGTGTGCTTCTGACTTACATAGGTTGTACTTCCTTACCGTTGTGGCGGCGTGCATCTTTCAGCCCGCCTCTTCGTTTTGAAAATTAACGCGATATCCAAGTGCAAGCACGATCTTGCGAAGTAACCTTTCCGAGAATCGTCTTTTTTTTTTTTTTTTTTTTTTTTTTTTTTTCCATTTGCCAATTCTTTCAAAAGACAAGTCCGTGAGGTCGGAGTGGTAATGATGAAATGGAAGGGTTAGGGTTCTTTAGACAAGGAAAGGAAAAAAAAATGATCTCACCAACCGAAATCGAATCGGTGACCTTTCGATGGCATCCTTTACAAGTTACAGTCGAACGTGATAACCAACTACACCATGGTGAGTTTCGACAGTGGTTATCCACTGCGCATGGTATGTTGAGAGTGGAGACTGCAAATAGGCCTTAAAAGGGGATCAGGGAGCAGGAACCCTAACATAGGGTTAGTTAAATTCTAGTCTAGATGAGAAGAAGTTAGCCCCGGACTAAGGCCTGTGAGGACGCGCATGCAATTTTGGCTTGGATTCTTGGACGCGAGGCTTAGATCAAGGTTATTCATTTTTCGAGTTCGTCTACTTTTGCACAGCCCGAAGGTTAAGAATGAAGGAAACGAAGACACCAGCACTACTACTAGGAGCCTACAGGGAATAAATGGCCAAGGAGACAGCAAATTACAGAAGCTGATGAGGGGAAATGGCTGTGGCGGCTGTGGCAGCACGGCGGACATGGTAGAAAAGATCAGATAAACTTGTATAGTTAAGTCGGAAACGAGCGGCTGTGAAGGAAACGGAAAAAGAAAGGAGAAACCAAAAAAAGGAACCAGGAAACAAAGCGCCTGAGCTTAGATTTATCAAGCTATCTGAATGAAGGACGAGGGTGGGTGTCGAGGCTTTCTTTCCCTTGGTAACGCCAAGTACTAATTAGAGCCCCGGCGGACTCAATGTGCTGACGTTGCTCTACCGCAATCTCTGTCCAAAGGGAATCTCTGTCCAAAGGGGGAGTTTTGGAGGAATCGTTTATCGTGCTGTTGTCAGCAAAGAGTTTTTGTGGGATGGTGCAAGTTGCGTACTAATACTTATGTACAAGTAAGTCCATAAGCAGGAGACTGCATGGCGGTTTGGTTGCAGCTGCACGATGCGATGCCGCGTATATGCAGATCAGCCCAGCTGTTCCATTCTGACTTTGCTACGGGCGAGAAAAAAAAAAGTGTATTTTTAGAGACTGGAGATCTCGCGAGCGCGGATACACAGAAGGGTGCGTGGTTAATTCGACGACGGGTTTGATGCTGCGGTGTTTTATATTCGCAAATCCAAGTCGCCAAGTAAGTGAATTAGTGGCCAAGCCCAATACCGTCTTTACCAAGCCAATACAAGCCAATTGCACTGCCTTGCTCCGCCCTAGGCTAGGCCTGGTATTCGTAAGTAAGTAAGTATGTAAGTTATCCTTCCTTGGCCTGTTTCACAGGGGGTTCCGCGTCATCAAAACCCCGAGTTTCTTTCTTTTTCACGTTGTATGCATTTATTGTTTAGGCAAGCCCCGTTCCAACCCAATGGCTTTAGGTAATTGTAAGCCCGTTTGACCATGGAAGTGAGATCGGCACCGGGGCAGAAGAATGACAGCAACGAGCCACCAGATTGGGAACAAACACGACGAGGCTTAGCTGGGTCAGAAAACAAAGTTGACAATGCATGCATGTCACAGATGAGAAGAAAAAGGCAGCGACCCCCCTGAGATCGTTGAGTGGTGTCTTCCCTTCTTTCTCTCTCCAGACTTTTCTTCAAGTCTTTTGCTTGCCTCCTTTATATCCATCCTTGGTGGGCTATATCACCGACCCTAACCCTATTCACTTGTACAAATTTATACTTGTACACAACCACATATCCACGATGCGTTTCTCTTCAACGCTTCTGCTTCTGCTTTCTGCAGTGACACCCTCGCTGTCCTTGGCTGTTCTGCCTCGGCAGGCGGGCCCCGGACAGAGCGGGAATACGCAGTCTAGCAACACCCAAGACGACACTTCCAGCCCCAACGCCGGCTCTGTGACCGTGTCCACCGCCATCTCTGCCCGCGCCACCGCCGCCGCCACATCCACCACCACTGGAACCACGACAGCGACATCTTTGGCGTCTTCGTCGACAAGCTCCATCGCCTGTAACAACGCGTACAGCCTCTGCGACACCAAGTACAACGCCATGACACACATGGGCGCCCACGACAGCTCGTTCCTGCGTGACACAGCCACGAGCTACTCGGTCGCCGGCACGCAGTTTTACAATGCCACGTGGGCGCTGGACGCCGGCATCAGAATGCTGCAGATCCAAGTGCACCAGGTAAACAGCACGCTGCGCATGTGCCACACGAGCTGCTCCATCCTGGATGCGGGCACGCTGGAGAGCTGGCTGGGCGACATCAAGGACTGGATGGACGACAACAAGAACGACGTGGTCACGCTGCTGATTGTCAACTCGGACGACGTTGATGCTGCGGCGTTTGGTGAGGTTTTTGAGGCATCGGGCATCTCCGACTACGGATACACGCCCGCCAGCACACGGGCGACTAGCAACTGGCCGACGCTGCGCACCATGATTGAGGCGGACACGCGGCTGGTTACGTTCATCGCGGCGATCGACTACAACTCGACGTACCCGTACCTGCTGAACGAGTGGACGTACATGTTTGAGACGCAGTACCAAGTCACGTCGGCGTCGGGCTTCAACTGCACGCTCAACCGGCCGTCGGGCATTTCGTCTGCCGCCACGGCGATATCATCGGGCATGCTCCCGCTGGTTAACCACTTCATGTACAAGCAATACACGCTGCTGTCATACACCGTTGACGTGCCCAACGAGGACGACATCGACTCGACCAACAGCGCAAGCACCACGACCACGGGCGCGCTGGGCAAGCACGCGAATACGTGCAAGGAGGAGTATGGCCAGCAGCCCGTGTTCTTCCTGGTGGACTTTTGGAACCGCGGGCCGAGCATGGATACGGCGGATTCGCTGAACAATGTCACGGATCCGGTTGGCCGGTCGCACACGGACTTGTCGACGAGTGGCGGGTTGAAATTGAGTTCGAGTTCGGGGGCGGAGCGGACTGTGACGAGAAGTACGTTTGCACTTGGTATTTTGGTTGTGGCGGCGTTTTGCGTTTAGACTCTGATTATTTGTTTGTTTCTTTGTTTCTCCTGTTGTCCCCCTTTTTTTTTTTTAGGACCCAGCCTGTTTTACTATGACGTTACATTTGCTTTCTTACTGTACCATTTTTTTTCTCCTGTCAAGAAAAGACATCTGATTTTAGCCCCAAAGTTACAAGTTCAGCTGGTCGTAGATGTTACGTGATATCAGAGCCTCGAGAGAATGCTTTAGTCACCCGCTCAGATAAGGCCCGAAACTGAGATTAGCCGTGACCTTGGATGTGACGACAGTGAATTGAGACTAGCAGAAGTGCTAGAAATGAGGGAACATTAATAGCTGCTGTAGATTTGAGCTTGGCTTGCGGGCTAACTTTGTTGCTGTTAACTTTATTTGTAGACTTCAAACTGCGGGAACACACTCGCGGAAAGATAAATAATCTTGACAGCCATACGAGACACGCCCAGAACAATTCGATGGCCTTTCGGTCTCTTCGACCACACTCTGGCTTCGCCATCGCCGCGTCCGGTCTAGCGCTGCCATCCGACGATGCAAGTCTCACTTTCTTTGGCGGGCGCTTCTACCAGGATCGACCCAGTAGCTTTACTCTTCTTATCTGTTTCTTCAGTCGATAGACCTCCTGTAACTCAGAAATGAAGGAATAAAAGATGGGCTTTTTCTTCCTTGTCCACAGCGCGTGCAGATCCGATCAGACGACCAGAGCACGTGCAGTAGCCACCCGCCATCAGAAACATGGTTGCACGATATCAGATCAGCGCCAATTTTTGAGTTTGTTTGTCCTTTTGTTTACTCACTCATCGACTTTTGCGTGATTACATGAATAAAAAAGGGAGAAGAAGAGGAGAAGAAAAAGAAGAAGAAGAAGAAGAGAAGAAGAAGAAGAAGAGAAGAAGAAGAAGAAGAAGAAGAGAAGAGAAGAGAGAAGAGAAGAAAGAAACTGTTCTTGGCTTGAGCAGCAGAATTTTCCAACATTGCGCTAATTACCCTCTTCTCTCCTTCAGTCTTCAATATGTCTTGTCTTCATCCGTTTTCAGATACATCTTTCATCCCTTGGCTGTCACCTTCCTACAGTACTACTTCATACCGATTACCTTTTCACCTCTTCTGCTATGCATCTCGCCTTGTTAAACCTTGGCTGAGACCCTGACAGGGGCTCCCCCTGTCTATCTTGTTCCTGCGTCTACTCTGTACTGTAACAATCCGATCCGACTGCTGTGCATAATATAGCAGTAAGAGGGGAGAAGACGATTCACCTACTTCATCGCAAGATTTGAAATAACCTCGTTAGCCATGTCTGGAATGCTGGCGTAGGCTCAATATGGTGTTTATATGTTTGGAAGCGTTCATATTTATTGTGCATGGGCCACTGGAATGCCAGGGTTTGCTCACTACCGAATTACAATATACATACAATGCTATGACACTGTACGTAGTCTCTATAAAGATCAGTGCATTCCCTCTTGCACTCCAAGTCCAGTCACTCCATGTTAGTCTTATCTTGAACGCCGTCTATCCTCTTTTCTTTTTGTGGCCTGATAGCTCACACTCTCTCCTTTCAAACCCCCCCCCCCCCTCTATAATCTACCCATACAAAAATGGCCGACATCTGCCTCCCCCCAGACTCACGCTCCTTCATTGACCGCGTCCTCCGCCGGCCCTCCATCGCATCTACTACCTCCATCACCTCCACCGTGTCGACCACCACAGCTTCCTCGCGCACTTTGCGCGAGCGCTTCTGGTCTACCAGTGCCTCTGACAACTTCTCCACGTCGTCCGTGTCCACCGCTCCATCGACACATGCGTCCATAAAGCCGTCGGGGCCGTATGTGCCGCAGCACGCGTACCGCGATAGTTGTGCGCTGCCGCCGTCGCAGCCGACTGCCTTGATTTCTACTGCTTCTGCTGCGTCTCCCCCTGAGTCTTCTTGCGGCTTTCCCGCTCGCCCTGCTACGCCCGACCAGCCACAGCTGCGCCACATCTTCTCGCACTCCACAGCCTTTGTGCCCCGCGCCGCTCCTCTCCCATCTCCTCCGCCTTACACCGCTTCCTCTTCCTCTTCCTCTCCCTCTGCGCCTCGTCGTGTTTCCATCGACCGCTCTATAGACGACAAAGCTGCCATTGCCGACGTCATGCGCAAGAGTAGTAGTCTCGCTCTGCAGCTTAACCAGAAGAGAGCGCCGACCGTCCGTCCCAGAACTAGACTGCTTTCAACAGTGGCACCTGCGCCCGCTCCGCCGCTTGCACCCAGAGCGGTGGCGTTGCAAACTTTAAAGCCGAAACCGACATCGGCAAAACAGAAGAAGGGCTTGGGGTATGCGTTGGCGCATTATATCAAACCGGGCGGCCAGGAACGGAGTGGGCGGCAGAGTGTAAAGAGGAGAGTGCCGACGACTCGTCCTACTACTGGGATTTAACACTATTTCTTTTTTAAAGTTTCTCTTTCGCTTGTTCTTACTATTTACACTCTCGTTCTTTCATGGGTTTGTTGGGTACTATTTGGTTACGGGAGTTTGGAAAATCATTAGCTGTATCAGCAACATGGGAGGATATATCACCATAATTTCACATGGCGTATTATTTCCTTGAGTTAATAAATAAATCATATCGAAATTTGTCTACACTTAATCTTAATTGGCAATCAGTAATATATGAATCGTCGGGTCCTGTGAGGTTTCCGCTTCTTCTTAAGTACTTAAATACTGCATGTGGTTTATTTCGTCTATCATCAATGTCATAAATCATCTCTTTCATGTGTAATCCTTCCCGGTCGCTCCCACTCGTCCAATGTGACTAGACGATAACTCTATATTGGTGCTCCATTGAATGCGCCCATCACACCACTTCCTCCCTCTTATCACTTTTGCTGTCCGCCTTGGCTACGTAGCACTCGCTTCCCCTCATTGGCCTTGGCCTTTGCACGCGAACGCGTCATCAATGGCGGCGGCAGGTTTTCACGTGCCACAGCAGCTGCCGATGGTTTCTTTTTACCAGGCTCTTTAGACGATACCCGGGAATCAAAACTCTTAGCCTGGCCTTCGGGATCAGTGGCATTTGATGACTCGTCAAAAGGTACAGAGTCACCCGCCAGCTCTGAAAACCGCTCAGTCGCAGATGGAGCTTGCTTATCCTCGGCTAACTCGCCAGCCTCAGACTCCAAATTGAGCTGATCCTCAGGGCCCCACGATTGAGTGTCAACTTCCTGCTCCACTAGAGGTGTCGGAAGCTCTGGCTCCGGCTGATCATCGCATTCATCTTCCACCTCATCCGTTTCAATAGTAGGACGGATATCCTGGAAGCAATCCTGAAGCGTCGGCCGGGCAGGGCGCATGTTGAGCATTGCGTCAATAGATTCGCGCCGCGTTCTGTTCACTGACGGACGCCTAATGCTCATTGAACTGACCAGAGTATCCTGAAAGAAGAACGGGTCTTGTTTCCAAGACAACGCCTGCGAGCCAGGGCTAGGACCAACTCGGTGAGACGGCGAAATTCCCACGCCAAAACCCCCAAAAGCATCAGAGAAACGCCGACGCGGGGTCATGTCGGGAGCAATATCGGGAGGGCCTTGTGTAGTTACTGGCATAGCATTGACAAGGCCAGATGAGCCAGACGCGTCCTGATCGGGCTCTGTAGTATCGGACTCCTGGACTTTACGCTTTTTACCCTTGGTCTTAGGTGGCTTGACCAAGGCCGACGGCTCTACAGCGGGGGCAAGGCCCACGCTAGATTTGATTGTAGAGTTTTCATCTAAAAACTTCTTGTCGCCTTCGAGAATAGGAGGCCCACGGTTCTCAATACCGTACATTTCTGACAATGGCGGGGGACGGCGTGCCATGGCGAGATATGGAGGTATGCTCAGGTCTGGCTGAAATACAGACGCAATCGTAAGTGTACTGGAATCAGCAAACGAGAAATCTGCCACATCTTCTGCCACATCCGCCTTGGAAGTTCCCTTCTTTGCCCGAGCCTGGGCCTTCCCTTGAGTAGACGCCTCATTTGAAGGCGCAGGTGGCTCTGAACTGCCTGGGAGAGAAGAAGATTCGGCGGCTGAGACATCGCCGACGCGATGCGTGGGGCCGTCTGGAAGACGTTTGCGCCTCACATACTTGCGCTTAGTCTTGGCATCTTGGTCGGGAGCAGAGGTATCTGCAGCCTCGCAAGTAGGCGGAGCGTCCAGAGACATTGCTGACGTGTCGGCAGAAGGAGCAGCATCGATCGTAGATGAGTTTGCCATTGGCACATCAGACTCCTCTGGGGCGCCTTTAGAAGAAGGAGGCTCTGCAGACTTTGGAGTCTTTAGTTGTTTGAAAGTCTTGGCTTCGAGAGTCGCAGCCTTCAGCGCAGCTTTCGCATCCTCCTTGGATTTCTTCTCCGCCTCCTTGGCTTTAAGCTTTGCCTCTTTTTCCGAAGCTTTGGCCTCTTCTTTAGCCGCCTTCTCCAGAGCCTTTGCAGCTGCCTTCGCTTCAGCCTTTGCCTCCTTGTCAGCAGCTTTGGCCTCAGCTTTGGCCTCTCTTTCCGCAGCCTTGGCTTCTAGAACAGCCGCCTTGGTGGCTTCCCGTTGCTTCCGCTTCCACTCATCCTCCTCTCCAACAGGAACCCAGAGCAGTGGAATGCGCTCCTTCATATCACCGACCCATGTGTCACAGTCCCATGACACCCAATAGTCGATGATATCACCCCATATACTCTCGGGAGGCTTGGTGAAGTTGACAAAGATGACATGGCCACCTTTGTTGTGAACCGCCTTGGCAAACTCGCGGACCATAACCTTGAGCCCGTGGACGCGGAGAGACGTCCCCATGATAATCATCATGTCGGGAGCAACACCCAAATCACTAGTCACAATCGGTGATATCATATGAGAGTGTGGGTGCTCCTCACCATACAGGACAATATCCGGCCGAAGTTTTCCAATTCCAAGGGGCCGTTTGCCCCGCTCAAGTCTCGCTTCAGTGGCACCAGTGCAATGAGGACAGTCTGGTTGCGCTCCAGCAATAGTCTCGACCTCCATAGAATCCCACTCGCAGACCTTGCCACAGAGGAAGCAGCGCAGGTACTGAAGAGACCCGTGGAGATACACACACTCAACACCAGGGGTGGGTAGTTGGCGACCCACAATAGCCTTGGCCTTGTCTGAATCATCGCCTTCAGCGCATTCCGTCTGGGGCAGCAAATCCTCCATCGACGCATCGGATTGAAATCTGGTAAGGGTCGGTATCGGTTGAGACATTGACACCTGGTTCTCACCATCTTCGGAAAATTCGTTGCCGTCGTTGGGATTATGCATGGCCATGCTTTCGGCTCTCTGCAAGGTGGACTTGCGCGTGAACCGACTCCGCGATCCTGGGCCGAGGGAAAGTTGAGTAGTCAAGCCGACCTTTTCCTCAATCATGTCGATGTTCTGCGTGTAACACCGAACAAGCTTTCCTCGGTCGCGTAGGTGGCTGATAAAATTATGGGACGGTGTCGGTCGCGCATCACGCACCTTTTGACGGAGAGTCGTCGCAAAGGTGTAAAAGACCGAGGTTCGCAGCGGATCTGACCAGATCTGCGCGTCAAACAGGTCCTTCCCTTTGATGTTGGGAAGTGTTCGCGAAAGGGTCTGTGAATACTGCTGCGCTGTGTCTTGGTCTTCTGCCTCCTGGAGCTCGAGTTCGGTGAATTCCTCATACTGATCCCAAGAACCAGGCGGAGGCGATGACAATGGCGATGACACTTGTGGAAATACGCCAAGAGACACACGCGCAAGAGGTCCACCCTTCTTGGGGTTTGGCGTGAGTGGGACGGGTTTTTCTTCCACGCCCTCTGGCGGTGATTTCTGTCGAGGGGCGCTGGCGCATTCTGAAGTGACAGGCGATTCACGCTCGGGCTCGAGACTCGTTCGGTTAGAATTGAGGCGCGAACTAGAGCCGCAGTCGCTGAGGCGCTGGCGTTTCCGGGGCTGGGTGTTGGAAAATTCGTCGGGCTTGGATTCTTCGTGGGCGGCGGCATCGAATTGGGCCTGGATCAACGAGTAGAGGCCGTTTTCTGAGCGAAAATCCTACCAAAAGATGTTAGAGTGGGTGGCGTTATGGGGGATTTTGTAGACCTACGGGAATACCCGAGTTGGTGCTGATTCCTGCTCCAGTAACGACCACTATACGCTTGGACTTCAGGAGCGCGTTTGCAACATCCTGGAGACCGGTGGTGTTCTCAGGAGAGACCTCAACGGTGGGCATATTGAAGATTTAAGCACTCGAATGTTGACAGCCTGTTGCTGCCAGTAAAAAAGAATCGCAAAAAGGAGCCCTCTATTGCTCGGAGAGGAGCTTCCCTGCAACCGCCTCAAGATGCACGCCAACTGCACAAAAAGGCGCAAAGCCAGACTAGTAGTATGTTGCTTTGCGGCTGGTTATAGCGAGAGCTAGATTTTTTCGTCTCCACGAGAACTGGCGGTGGGAACACAGGAAACGAGATTATGCAGAAGCCTTCAGATTATGAGAAGAGCTGTCGGGGCGAGAAAATATAGTGTTTTCGGTGAAAGGACGAGAAATCTGGAAATGGTGACTCTTGCAGAGGAGAATATTCAATCGATCGTAGGTTCGGTGATATGAAAATCGTGAGCTAATTGAGCCGCTTGATGCGATGCGATGCGTGAAAAGGATGCCGAAATGATTGCGAAAAGGGACAAAAAGAGCTGCGGTGAGTATAGACATGGAAAAATCAAAGGGAAAATCCGACAGTGACAGGAAATCAGGGACAGCACTCAGTTTAATGCAGAGAAAAATAGTAAAAACAAAGGGGATAGAAAAGGAAGAAGAAAAGGAAGAGAGAAAAAAAAAATGAAAGAAACGTAATCTTGCTGCAGCTGCCGTCATTGAGGTAAACATTAGATGTGGAGCTCTTTTATCCGGAATAAGAGAAACTGTACACAAAAGTCAGAAAAAAATATTAGTTCTTGCTTCAATCACAAGCAGCCAAACAAATCGGCGGCCGGCCCGTCAAGTCAGGAACCATGCTCGGGGCGGTCTATGGTACACCCATTTAAGTGGAGAGTTACCGCGACGCGTCTGCCCGATTGATGACGGTTTGCACATACTTTTGGGGGCTTTAAGTGATTGTTCTAGACAACCAGCAACACAGCCAGTAACCAGGCTTTGTTGCGTGATGGGATGGACGGGAAGGAAGCTTGTGAGACAAAAAGCTTAACCCTAAAGAGTCGACACTGAGCCTAAAAAGAACACTTGAGAAGAAAAAAAGAAATGTATGTGGGGTGAACCGGGATCGAACCGGTGACCTTTAGATATTCCGAAGAACTGGAACTGAGGTTTGCGACTTCAGTCTAACGCGCTCCCAACTGCGCCACCGCCCCGCGGGTTGTTGATGTCGTGACTATTAACTGAAACTATGTTGGGAAGTTTCCGGACTTCGTCGTCGTTTTTGCTCCTTATCGGCCACAAACTCATATCTCAATCCCCTTAACGAACGCATATATTACGTCTTCACCATGCGGTCAAGCTATATATATGGTTTTCTTCTTTTAGTGCCTCTCCCTGGTCTCGCTGTCGCCATAAAAGCTCCGTTGGTCATCAATACGTGGGGCGGTCCATTCACCGCTACGACAAACGCCGCCTTTCTCGCTCTCAAGTCATCTTCCTCGGCTCTAGACGCCGTTCAGTTTGGCGCTGCAGCGTGTGAATCCAACCAATGTGATGGAACGGTTGGCTACGGTGGTTCGCCCGACGAACACTGCGAAACTACGCTGGATGCCTTAATCATGGACGGCACGACGATGAACGCGGGTGCCGTGGCCGGGTTGCGCAGGGTTAAGAACGCGGTTGGCGTTGCTCGGATGGTCCTGGAGCACACGGAGCATACGCTTCTGGTCGGCGACCAGGCGACTCAGTTTGCGATTGAGCATGGCTTTACTGAGGAGAGCTTGTCTACGGATGCGTTACTAGCCAAGTGCGAGATCTGGAAACGAGACAAGTGCCAACCAAACTTTCGCGTTGGGGTTTCGCCAGATTCACAAACATCGTGCGGGCCATACGCGCCATTACCGTTAAAGCAACTGAAAGCCCGAGAAGATGTCAACAAGTCTCATGACACGGTTTCCGTTATCGTCATATCTGGGAATGGCGAGATGGCGGCAGCTACATCCACCAATGGCGCCTCGCACAAGGTCCCCGGCCGCGTCGGCGACGGGCCCATCGTCGGAAGCGGATCATACGTTGACAGTGATGTTGGCGGATGCGGTTCAACGGGAGATGGAGACTTGATGATGCGGTTCCTGCCGTGCTATCAGGCGGTGGAGAACATGAGAAGCGGAATGACGCCAACGTTGGCGGCCGAGGATGCTGTGAGAAGGATGCTACGCAAGTTTTCTAAGATTCAAGCTGGGCTGGTAGTTGTCTCTAAAGAAGGTGTTGTCGGTGCGGCGGGATCGAATTGGGCGTTTACATATTCCTGGAGAGCCGGCGACATGGCTCAAGCCGAAGAAGTTCACGTGGCTCCGATTACAGCGCATGATGAATTGTAATAGATCAGCAGTTGTGTTGTTTGCGTATATGCCAACCATATTTTTCATTATTCAACAGCCATGGCAATGAAACTAGGCCCATTTCCCGAGAAGACTCATTAGTACCATCCCTGACACAAGACCAATCATGCCAAG
Source organism: Thielaviopsis musarum (assembly GCA_001513885.1). Classification (NCBI taxonomy): domain Eukaryota; kingdom Fungi; phylum Ascomycota; class Sordariomycetes; order Microascales; family Ceratocystidaceae; genus Thielaviopsis; species Thielaviopsis musarum. The sequence continues at coordinate 35,512 of LKBB01000230.1, forward strand.
CCCCGTTTTCACCGGCCCCGCATTCGCAAGCTCTCCGTGTACCCAATCACCAGCCCACATCTCCACCAACCCAACCCACATCAGGATGCCAGCCGAAAAGGCATCCAGCGTTCCAATGGCCACAATAGTCGATTTATCGTTACCATTAAACTGGTTCAACACGCCGATTCCAATAGCCATACCAATAGGCGTCACAACCGCAAACGTCGCTGCGAGTATCATCTTTTTACGCATAGAAACCCTAGAGTCTGCAGAGGACGTGACACTAGTGGCATTTTTGGAGGACTCAGGCTTGTTGTGGTGCTCATGGTGGTGGCCGAGACTAGAGAGCGCCGAAGATGATTTGCCAGTGCCGAGCGCGGCGATTCGGCTGCCAAGGGCGACACCTTCGAACATCTGGTGGAAAATTATGACGATGAAGAGGGTCATGAAGGCGCTGTCACCAGTGACAACGAGGGTAAGTCCGATTACTAAAAAGGTTAGTCAGGTTCATACTGAAAGAATAATTGGACATACGGAGAGAGTGGAACACAATGCCAGCTTCCATGACAGTGATATTGACCAGCTCATTAGATTGCCGGCAAGCCGCTTCTGTGACGCCAAGTTGTTGCTGATTTTGTGCTGTTTTCCACGAAACATAACGATGGCTGACGTATTCAACCAGGAAGGACACAAATATACCGGCCATCATGATCGACGTCGGCGTTGCCTCGTATTTGAGTGTTCCCAGGCATTCATTCTCAAACATGAGCGTAGCATGAGTGAGCAACTGAGGGATGTTAGATTATGTTATAATCGAGTTTTAGATCGAACTTACATGAACTAGTGCTGTTGAGATCACAACGCCGGTACCAAACTGCTTCAACAGAACAAACACTGATCCAAGCTTTTCAGGGAGAATAGACGCAAGAATTATTGGGCCGAAGACACCTATGTTTGTTAGGTACACAGACACACACCATGGAGTAAGTATAAACATACCGATAGCACTAGTCGCCAAAATAACAAACAAAAACCCAATCCGCAACTTTATATCATAGTCTCTATCTGCACGCTGGCATGTCGAGCTTGACCCGCTACCACTTTTGGATACACAATGCCTAGTACTTTGATTAGCATAAGTTGTAACTTTTGAAGGAACAACTACTTACTCGACTCCTGCATGGAAATGGCAGTCCATTTCCTCTTTGGTATCATCAGACTCTTTTTCGTGATCATGCTCAGCGCCCTCGACTTCTAGTGAAACATCGTCGCCATTCTCATCCATGCAGTAACTACAGTTATTAGTAAACGCCAAAAAGAGAAATACCGCTTGACTTACAGCTCTCCTGAGTGCGAGTGGCATCCAGTATACGACGCCGGTAAAGATGTGGTCTGTGTCACAGAGACTCCGACGACGTACTCCGTAGTGCCAGCTATGCACAGTCTATCCATCGTTAGCAGAGCTCATATTGTAGCATAGTTAAATCTCACAGTTCGGAGCCATGAAGGTGACAGCCAGTAACAACAGTGATAGCCGCTGATGCTGTGGCCGTAGAAGAAACTGAATCTGTCGTCGTCACTTCTTGTCGAGGAAAAACGGTCGGCTGTATGGCAGCAGTAACTGTCACCAGCCACAGTAGTGTAGCAAAAAGACGCGCCATGTTGTTAATGAAGAGTTCTCGCCCATATGCTAACATGCACAGAAACGAAGAACCATCAAAGGCGTTTAATCCAAGATACCCGGATTTGTAGGCCTGAAGTATGCGCATTCTTACACACATCATGAGAACCTTGATGTCCCAGTATATGCCCAGACTCTTGGCTTCTACTTGGCTGCGTCTTGGCTAGTTGTAGTCGAGAATATTGATGAACGTAGTTTTCTGCGTATCTCTATGTCCTGACCAGTCAGAAGACTCGCTAAGTGTAGCGGCTTCTTGGCTTCTTCTTGGCGACAGGCTTGGCATTACGGACAACTTTTTTACAGGTGGAATTTTCGTCCATGTACGTATAAAGGGTACTTTTGCAGTATGAGGTGGTGAAAGAGATGGCTTCTGGGTCCCGCAAAAAATAATCTGGTGCATCGGGAACAGTAATCGTTGCACGACCATATAAGTATTTAGGGTTAACGGTCAACTTATACACATTTTGATCGTTGCACGATATCTACAATCTACTGTCACTTTGACAAAATTCATGACCAATGTCCAATACTGTTATTAAATTACAAGCATAAAAACCGCAAGTGCTCCACCAAAAACTGCCACTTTGTGACCACCTGCCGTAGCAGTAGTTGTCCGCTCCACGCTTCCCGCTGTGCCTGATCCAGTGGCCAAAGAGGAGTTTGTAGCCGTAGCCGTAGCCGGCCCACTGCAGTGCCAGTGATCTCCGTGAGCGACGCAGCCAACAGACTCGGTTGGGCTCGCGGCCAACGAGCCTGAACCTTCGGAATGAGTGTGCCCGTCATCGTGGTCGTCGTCATGGTCATGATCGTGAGTTGATTCGGCTGAAGAAGAAGTGATGGTTGATGTGAGAGTCGCGAGGGTAGAAGCTGAGGTAGAGGTGGTGCGCGGGCCCTCGCAGTGCCAGTGGTCGTCGTGGACAACGCAGCCGACGGACTCTGTAGGCGACGGCTCTTGTGCCAGCGTGAAGCTGGAGAGGGTCAAGAGAAGAGTGGTGGTAGAAATGAACTTCATTGTAAACTTGATGCTATTCGTAGTATGACAAGTATAATCATCTGAGCATGAAAATGTACGGAACAATGCAGACTTTATACGTATTCGTTTGACCACCACTACGCCGTAACCATTTCCTTTTCCCAGCGCCAAGACGCATTCAATAATATATGCACCAATAATGCGACTTTGAAAATTGCTCTTACCAACAAAAACGATCCAGATGACTTGATATCGCAAAGGTGCTGAGAATTTTGCGTCTTGGCGTACTGTAGCTTCCCTCAAGTGGCCATCCAGGTTCTTGCTGACGTTTTATAGACCCTTGGTTACGGCTTAGGGTCTATCTACTACTACTCCTCGTGTGATTGTTTATCGATTGGGCCAAATGGGAACAAATACTACGGTGTACTACCACTAATAATAGGGTTACCATAACCCAGATGCAATTACTCGCTGTCACTGAAACTGACTGTCCCTGATACTAATCCCAGCCATATTCCATCCTGTCATTGGACAAGCGACTCGGAGAAAACTGTCAATAGTACTTAAGTACTACTACGAATGGCACTTGCTACGTCAAGTTAATGGAAGGCCCCTTTCTCTTCAATGTATAAATTGGCAAAGGCGCAACCTTCCCCCAAAAACAGGGAAGCACGAGTCCCAACTGAGCGACACCTGCGACTTGCAACCTCCGATGCTAGGGCCGATTATGAAGAGAAGGGAGAGAATTTATTGCCTGCTAACTTATGAAGCGACGGGAAACGAAAATAAGGACGAGACAATGAGGCTGGGAATGTAGACTAGCGGCCGCGTAGAATATTGGGAAAGATCTAGTCCGACACTTGGAAACGACGGACTTAGTCCCTTTTTTCCTTTTTTTTTTTTTTTTTTTTTTTTTTTGTAGTTTAGTGTGCCTAAGCTTCTAACTTGCTAACTTGGAACTTGGGATGTGAATTTATCGGGGCGTCAGACCAAGGACAAGGTCTTGCGATGAAGGTTTGGCTCTCTCAAGTTTAGACTAGGGTATGGATGCCAATTTGACCGACTTCCATGTGGTATTTTGTTTTGGACTTTAAGCAACTCCAGGGCTGCGCGCTGGATGTCTCAGTCCCTGCATAAGCTGTCTTGGTTTTAGTTCTTCCTCTTCCCCCTGATGATCATGGCGAAGCTTTGTTGCTCCTTTGTGTCTTGCCTCGTTTTATTCTTCTTACAAAGCCGCGGCCAAGGCGATCAATGCGTATGGAGGCAAAGTTGGAGGCAATGAGGCAATGAAGGCGGCAATATGCATGGGGATAGCTAACCAGTCAGAAAATACTGGAATCGCCGATGAGAAGAGCGGCGAAAGATGTCGAGAGAGGATAGCATGTGGGTTATTTTATGTCTTGCTATATTTAGACAGTGGAGGGCTTGGTGTGTATTAGTACTGGCTAGCGCCAGCTGTCGTGAACGGACGGATGCACTATGGGTGTCAGGCTTGATTGTATTGATTGTTTTACCGATCCTCCTCCTTCTATGCTGATGTTTTCCTCCCCTGGCTCTCAGAGCCTGAGTATGCAGAATACAGATATTTATAAGACCTACCTATACGATGCTTTCTAGTCCTCCCTTTCTCCATGACACCAGCTCTGGCTGCGACACAGAAGGGGAGACGCCCCGGCTTGCCAGCTGGTGTTTCTATTTTTGCCTTACCACCATGCATTTCTTTTTTCTTCGCGTTCTGCCAGTATTTGCCTTTTTTTCGTGGCTTTAGCCGTCAGCTGCAGAAAGGGTTTATCCATTTATTTATTTTTTGGCTAGCAACAGCACAGCCTAGAATTGCGTTCAAGGCCCGGACGATCACTATGCATTTTTTTAGGCCTTTGGAATAGCATTGAGCCCGCCAACTCTAACTGGTTGTTTGGCGGCGGTCGATTTATTGATTGCTTTTTTCCAGTCACCCATTCCCGTGGCAAGGCGAGAACATTCCTTTTTCTCTCTTTCGTAGCTCTGATTGATCGCCCTTTTTAGGTGAACTGGATTCGATAGAAACATAAAAGAAACGAACGGAACGATACGAATAAGAAATGAGGCTTTGTTCTTTTTGGGGGGGTTGTTTTCAATGTAACCCCCCC
>LKBB01000233.1:393-39462 GCA_001513885.1 Thielaviopsis musarum
TTTTTTTTTTTTTTTTTTTTTGCGTGCATTGTTAAAACAACTCTGTACTCCGTAAAGATGAGGAAGAGATGGACACGGAGAAGAAACCCGGGAATTGGAGGCTGTGAATCTGGGAGAATCAGTCAGTATTGACACCAGAGTTGAAGGGACAAACTACCAAGTAGTACTACCACTCCACCACCAGAAATCTCTGCACCTCCCACTGAATGCTTCTCTTCACTGCACGTGCCAGCCAGCTCTGGCCAATCATTTCACCATGAATATAAGCTGACCGACGCGTACGCAAGACAGGCGGCAGGTGTTGCGGGTACAGTAGTGTGAGCAGGCAAGAGCGCGGCCGTTATACTTGCGGTACACAATCTGAACTGCTGGAATAAAGTGGGCCACCCCGCAGGCTCGCCGAGGAAGGAAGGAGGTAGCAGGCGAAAATCGAGGCTAACCAAACCTGGAGGGGTGTATTTTTAAGTCATCTGTACACCCTATTTAGCTTTACAGCCATTCTGTATAGCACACATTGCGTATTTCGTGCAAGTACCAAGTACTGTACGAAGTACAGAGTACAGCCTTTTTGACGAGTCTTTTTTTTTTTTTTTTTTTTTTTCTTTTCACATGCCGTTTGTTCCTGATAACGGAAAATCCAAGGGACACTAAAGGAAGAAAAGAATTAGCGCGTCCTTCCTTGGTACTTGTGCTTCCCTCCTCCGTACTTGTACATTTCCTCTAGCTCTTATTTTGGGCTTTTTTTTTTTTAGTGGTTTTTAACTTAAGTACACAGTAGGTTTGTACTATGCAGCCGTCTTGGAAAAAGCTTGTATTTTTAGGGTGTCCTAAACAAGGTTTCGCATAAATGAAGAAGAAAAAAAAAGCCACACTCATGTTTACTCCGTACCAAGGAAAGGTTGTGAAAATCAACAACCTAATCTGATCCGACTGGCCAACGCCTAACCAGCAACTATTTAACGGGGCTATGGAGTACAGCAGTATAGCCAATAGCAGAGCTTCTTTAATGCAGATTTCAATGCAGGACGCACCGCTATTCGGTCCAGCGTCGCATTCGGATTTCTGTGTAAGACGTCCATTCTAGGAAGCACAAGCTTGATTCCCTACGCCTTATCGTCTTGGTAATGTCACGTAAATTTATAGTATAATCAACTGGATTTGGAAAAACTCTAAAGCTAACTAGACAAATGGGGTTTCAGTAGGTTCTTCGGGGTCTGTTCTACCAGAAGCCTTCTAAGTTCAAAATCTCAAATCTCTGTAGACTTCCAATTCTCAAATCTCTAATCCAAGGGAATGGGCGCGTGATGCCCTATGTGCTTATAATGGTAGAGAAATGCGATAAATGACAACATGGTTATTAATTCGATACGAGAACAAACAAAAAAAGATGAAAAATTAAATGAAAATACAAAAACTACCGTGTCAAGCTGAGTGAGTAACTTTTACGCACTGACACTCATGACTCCAACTCCAATGTTATCCATCCGACCTGTTGATTTTCGCTGGGCTTTTTTTTTTACCAAGCAGGGATAGCTGAAGTGTCACAGCCTAGTGACAAGCGGAAAGTTAACCTTGATAGAAAAACTTGTTTAGCCTAGGCGGTGGGGTTGGCCTCCTCGGCAGCCTTCTTGGCGGCAGCCTCAGCTTCGGCCTACTCTTCGTCCTCAATCTCGTCCTTGCGGCCATCAGCTTCAGGCCACCAGGAAGTAAGGCGGGGGAAACCCGCAGGCGCGTGCATGCCATCGTTGACAGCGCAAGAGTCGGTGTAGTAGGTAGGCAGAGACGAGCTCTTCCAGGTATCGATAATCGAGGGCAGGATGGTGCGGCCCGAGATGGAGTTGTTCAGGTCCAGGTTGGGGGCGGCAAAAGTAGCGCGGCCCCAGTTGCTGAGGGCACCACCGTACGAGGTGTTGAAGTAGTACTTGTTCAGGTTATCAAAGGTGCGCAGCTTGTCACCGGTGGCGTTGGCAACAAACTCGAAAACGTTGGCACCAACATCCCAGCGGCCCAGAGTGTGCAGGTCCCAGTTGGCCTCAACAGTAGCAATCTCCGAGTAGTGGTTGTAGAAGTGTTCGTCGCTGGTACCGTGCAGGCTCTCGGGAATGGCATCACCCAGAATAATGGTCAGGATTTCGTTCTGATCCTGGTAGGTCTCGTTCTCGTCAAAGGTGATGGTGATGAGAGTGTTCTTCATGAACTTGGGGTCTTCGAGAAGAGGAGCCAAAAAGTTCTTGAGCCACTTGCCAGCGACAGTGATGTCGCTGTTGTGGGCATCCGAGGTCATGTTGGGGGTGATGAACAACCACTGGGGAAGCTTATCGGCAGCAAGATCCTGGTGGAACACGGAGGCACCAGTATCAATCATGGACAGGTTCTTGATCTGGGCGAGGCGCTCCTGGCTAGAAGCAACCGAGTTGAACTGGACACCGGGGTTGTGCTTGCGCACGTAGTCATCCTTCAAAGTCTTTTCGTTCAAGTAAAAATCGCCGGTAAAGCCCGACATGGGCATATCCTCTTGGTAGAAGCCCCACGAGATGCCCTTGTTTTCAAGCAGATCCAGCACAGTGCTGACGTTCTTGTCAATTCTCACCATTTCATCGTCTTCCATGCCCAGGTAGTCACCGGCCAGAACCGAGACGTAGTTGGGCTGCGAGGGGTGGGTCACGGCACGGAAGCCGTTCAGGGTGATACCCTTCTCGGCAAAGAACTTGAAGTTGGCTGTGAAGAAGAGGGGTTAGCACCAGAAGCGGCAGAAGTTGTAAAGACAAGAAGATTGAGCTTACGGTCTCCAGCGGCCTTGTCGAAATCGGTGTTCTCGAACCAAATCGAGACGTAGCGATCAAAGGCCTTGCCCTTGACGTTGGACGTAGGGCTGCGGGTGAGAGCCGTGGCCTTGGCCTTGTGGACAAAGTAGGGGTTGGTGCCGTCGTAGGCAGTCTCCCACACAGTCGGGGTCGGGGTAGCAGTAGTGCTAGTAGGCGCCTTAGTCGTGGTAGTGTGGTGCCACCACGAGGCATTGGCGGTACCGGCGCAAGCCAGGGCAAAGACAGACCAGAACTGCATCTTGGAAAAGAGAAGGGGGGGGAGAGATAGAGTAAGAGATGGATGAAGAAGAGGGATTAAGAGAAAGAATATCAAGCAAGTCAGTAAAGACGTTGATAGTAGTAGGTGGAGTGAGAGGAAGGGGGAAGCCAAAGGATAAACCGGAAGGGCTAAAGAGGAAAGGAAAGAAAAAATAAGTTGAAGGAGGAGGGAGACCGGTGTATTTATGTGATATTTGCGTGCCTGCCTTTTTTTGCGGTGGACACCGACTTTTTTTGCGGAGTACGTAAGTACTTACCTTTTCTTTTCCGACTTACCTTTTTTCTTTTTTTCTTTTCCGACTTGCATTTTTTTTTTTAGTGGTTGTTTCTCACTTAGAGTTCTCCGCCACTCAGACCAGGGAAGCACTAACAAATGCGGGGTGTGTTATCTTTCCCTTGCTCTAGACCAAACCCGTGTCCTCGTGCGCCAGGCAATAACGCTTGCTCGCTGCTGCCAAAAATCACAATCAGTCTTTTTTTTTTTTTTTTTTTTTTTTTTTGCATTCGCCGCCTGCCGATAATTCTGTACCGCTGTAATTCCACCTCTGCTGCGCTTAACCCATGTCTCTTTTGTTCTTTCCTCTCTTTTTCCCGGCCCTTTTTTTTTTTTTTCTTCCATACACAGAGAGCTTTGATGTTCCTTTCATGCTTCGTAGCGGCGCCGTTTTTCGTTCTCCTCGTATGTCATTCAACCACTGCACTGACCAAGGTCGGTCTCGCCTTCTCTCCCACTAGGCTGCAGCAACTTTCCTCTTTGGTTCGACAAAGTAATTCCTCCGCACGAATTCCGCTCGTTTGGCTCGCATTCATCTCAGCATCCATTCCCGTTTGAGCATGTATTTATAGGTATCTACATTGTATTGTTACTAGTTGCCTTTGTAAGCATAACATGGGCAATTTAAAGTGTGAAAAAAAGAAGGAGAAAAGAAGGTTCGCCCGATGCCAAGAAATCGTGACGACCGAACTAGACAGTAGCTGCCGCTGCTTTAAACTTACTTACCTGCACTAGCTACATTTGGCCACTGATTTTTGGAGTAGGCTGCACTGATTTTTGTTACTGCTCCACTGCACTATTTTTGCCATTGTATATTTCTCTTATTCCCACTGTAGTTTTCTCTTTTTTTTCATTTGTAATTCACCGCCAATTACTCAATTACTCGTCCATTCGCCTATTGCATTTTTCCCACCTTCTCTTTTCATCATGACCTGTTTTTTTCTGTTTTTCTCGCTGTTTGTATATTACATAGTAGTTCCGCTTCTGCTAAAATAAGACGTCCATTCTTCATAACACCTAACCCTAACACATCTTCCACACATCTCTCATACTACATTCTTTTGTTTTGTATATACGTAGATTATACTTTCCGTACATAGTATATTGCCTTAACCGAGCGGCCTCTATCAGTCCTTCTGGAGAGCGGGAGCGGAATGGCTTAACATGCTTGTAGCACTAGTTCATAGAGTCTATTGACAGCAGTGCCTCGTAAACAAGGGCCGATTCGGTCTACTCGTATCTACAGTATGTCCCAAGCAGCCCCGTCCTAGTCTAACTACACAGCCGCTTGGCTCTTGTTCTTTTACAGCTCTGCATTCATCTTCTTATCTGTTTCTTTTTCCATACACAACCTTTGCTACATACAACCTTTGCTATTCTTAGTCCTCCGAGCGTTGACGAAACGTCCAAATAGTGGGGCCTTCTTGGCAATGATATAAACACCCCCGTAGTTACGTAGAAAATAGAAAATACGGAGTACACACCCTTGCCCCACAGGCTTGATCTGAACGTCGTCTCAAGACTAGATGGAAAATAAGCGACACTTGGTTTTTGACTTTTTTTTTCCGCCAACATCAATTGTCGCCTGTTTTCTCGTTGGTTTCGAGGTTACTCGCTGCATTCTGGATAGAGCGAACCTCTTTCTTCCTTTCATTCTTGCTTATTATTATTATTATCATTATTATTTCGCCATTCTTTTCCCCATTACCTTTTGTATTTCGCACCTGTATCAGCATCGTCATTTACCGCTATAACCCCCCCCAAAAGAAAACCTACCTCGCTGTTTATGCTAGTCCTTTTCTGTTTATGCTAGTCCCTCTTGACCATGGAGCCTGACGCTGAAAACGAACCGTTTCTCGCGGCCCATCCAGATTCCCCTTTACGTGGCCTGCATGACGAGCTCGAATTTGAGGACAATGTCAAGCCACACAGAACGCTGTATGACACTAAGCCCCACCCGCGGAGGCGCCTATATCTGGCCCTGGCCGGCGCTGCATTGCTGGTCATTGCTTTAGCAGTGAGTCTGGTTAGCATGGGCGTCCATCTCGAAATTCTTCCGGCTTTAGGCAAAACCGGTAGCGGCAGCGACAGCAGTAGCGGCAATATTGGGAGTGACAAAGACGCCAGTAATAACTATGCCTCCTCAGTTCTTGGTACTCCGTCCACTTCTGTTGCTGGTATTCCTGTCACGTCTTCGGTGACGTCATCGTCTCCCTCGGCCACCAACACCAATGTCGTGTACTATCATGAAGACGCTCCCAAGACGGCCAAACTGCGGTCCATGGACGAGTACGTTATCGATCCGTCGTGGAAGCACGATGCCGAGCCCGTGGTACGCGAGTATTTTTGGACCATCAAGGATGCCGAACTGAACCCCGACGGAGTGTTCCGTCCCATGATTCTCATCAACAACCAGTTCCCTGGGCCCATGGTCGAAGTCAACCAGGGCGACAACATCGTCGTGCACATTGACAACCAGGCCGTCAATGCGACAGCAATGCACTTCCACGGCATGTTCCAAAACGGCACCAACGCCATGGACGGCACCGTCGGCGTGACCCAGTGCCCGATAGCCCCGGGATCCAGCTACACGTACAACTTCACCGTGTCGGGCCAGAGCGGCACATACTGGTACCACGCGCACCAGAGCGGCCAGGCTGCCGATGGGCTATTTGGCCCCATGGTTGTGCATGCGGCCAACGAGCGGACCGAGCTGCAGCAGATCAAGTATGCCAGCGACCGCGTCATCATGGTGCATGATCACTACCGAAAAACCACGTCGGAGCTGCTGATGGAGTATCTCGAGCCGGGCCGTGAAAACGAAGAGCCTGTGCCCGACAGTGCCCTGATCAATGGCCGTGGCATGCGCGAGTGCCGCGCATCTCTTGGTGCAAAATGCGACAATTCGACTCAGTCATTCCCTGAGTTTGCGCTGACCAGAGGCGAGAAGCATCGGCTGCGCATCATCAACACGGGCGCGTTTGCCACGTTCCAAGTGCAGATTGATGAACATCCGTTTTACATTACCGAAGTTGATGGCACCGACGTGATTCCGCGCGACTTTCACCGGCTGGAAATCATGCCAGCACAGCGGTACAGTCTCATTGTCGATGCCAACTCGACAACGGGCGATTCTTTTTGGTTCCGGGGACGCTTTGTGACGCATTGCTTCCGACACAAAAACCTGGACATGAAGGGCAACATTGAGGGCATCATTCGCTATGTTGACGCGCCGACCAACAATGCGACGGGGTCGACAAGTGCCAAAATAAAAGTGTCGACGACCGCCAAAATGGCAGAGCCGACGAGCGCCGATTGGAGTGAATCAATCGAGGTTACCTGCAAGGACATGAACGCGTCGCTGCTTCATCCGGTCCTAAAGCCAGCCATCCCCAAGCGCGATGACTACATCAACCTCAAGGCTGTCTTCCACATTGGCGCCTACCGGCTGTCGCGCGGCTTCTTCAACGAGACGAGCTGGCAGGGTAACCATTCGAGTCCCTCGTTGCACCGTATTCTCGACGCGCCTGTGCCGCAGCGCGTTCTGTCGGGCGACACCAGCATCAACGGTGTGAATAGCCAGCTGTTTGACACTGAAAAGGAGTTTGTGTTCCAGACGCGCGGCGTGCAGACGCTAGACATTGCGATTAACAATTTCGACGACGGGGCGCACCCGTTCCATCTGCATGGCCACCGGTTTTGGGTGTTGTCTGACTCGCAAAAGGGGTATCCGCCCAAGGATGGCGAGGAGCTGGATAACTTTCTGGAGCGAACGAATGCGCTGGATAATCCGGTGATGCGCGATACCGTCACGGTGCAGTCGTATCGATGGGTGTTGATTCGTGTGACGCTGGATAATCCGGGTATATGGGCGTTCCACTGCCATAATCTGTGGCACGCCGAATCGGGAATGTTTATGCAATTTATGGTGATGGCGGAGCAGCTGGTGATGAATAGCGGCGTCGGATCGGAGGAGCGGAATTTGTGTACGCGGGCGGGAATTGAAAAGGGGATGAGGCCGAATGACAAAGTTTGGTATGTGAAGCCTTATTGAGTAGTGGAGTTGCTGTAGCCTTGTTTGATTAGTAATGGTTATGATTTTACCCAGGAAAGAACTGGATTTGCTGCTGAGTGGAGGTTTTGCCGACTGTAATAGAGGAAGGAACTAAAGTGACCCAAAATATAACACTGTAAGCAAACACTTATAGCATACAAAGTTTATGCAAAGACCATTTATTAACAAGACACGCCTTTGCCAAGGATCCAATGCCAGATAAACTCAGAGAAGTCTCCAACTAAAAGCTAAAACCCCAAGACCGGACAGTTATCAACAGCAAAGAAAGGAATATCCAGGGCATCCAGTGCGAAAAAAAAAGACTTAAAAGACACCCGAGCAGAAATCAACCAGTTGTCTCTATAAGAGAGCGTATCCAACAATCCAGAAAGACAGAGCGTCCTCTATCCGTCAAGGCATGAGTCGGCGTGCCAGAAGAAACCGATTCGAAGTCGTGTGTATCGATGAAAAAAAGAAATTAAGAGAAAAGAAGCACCAGAGAGGAGGCGTGATGACCAATGTGTATATTCTAGAAAGTTAGCAGGAAGAAGAGAGGAAGATGAAGATAAGAGGAAGATGAGAAGAGGAGATAAGAAAGGAAAAAGAGGAGAGGAGAAGACGAGAAAGAAAGACTTACAAGCTAAACTCCCTTAAGTCTAACTGATCAGCACCAGGTTGTCAATCAAGACAAGGCATCGCATTGTCACCTTTACATGACAGTGCACTGCGAGTAGATGGTACCGCCGGGCAGCTTGGAGTAGTTGGTGGTGGAGAGAGTAGCGGGGACAGTAGGGGCAGCCATTGTGAATGATTGATTGGGTTTTCCGAAGAAGTTGGTAAAGAGTGTAGTAGAAAAAGTGTTGAGAAGAGAGAGAAGTGAGTGTGATGAAGAAAGAAAGAAGAAAGAGAGAGGGAAATGGAGGAGGAGAGGGTAGCTATTTATACAGATTTCGAGACATTTGAGATGGTTGGTTGCTGTGTGTTCTAGTGCTGTCTGTTCTTGTTACTATGGCCATTACTGTTTAGTGCTGTCTGGTTACCATGTTAGTAGTTGCTATTCTAGGGCTATTGCTGCTCCAGCTGCTTCTGGCTACTCCCCAATTTGGACATTGTTGCAACGGCAACCGACCAAGTCACTCTCCAAACATAAACACTGGTCGGATACATCGCTACGACCGGTCAACTTTGACACCAACTTCAGTCCCTCCCAAAAGTCATCGCCACTAAATTGTTCTCCGCCAAGCCCCATTCATCTTTATGACTAGAAAATCAAGTCCCTCTGTTGCAGTACATCTCCTCCATTCTGATTGCTATTGTCTCTCATTCAGGTTCAAGTACCTCCTCGTGCAACAATGGACGTTCGTTCTTCTTCTCCGCTAAACCCAATGCGTAAAGGTGGGGTCTCACATTCGAGTAAACCCCCCAAGCCTCGCTTACGATTGTTCTTTTCTTCCATTCAACTTCGCTGCAGCCAACCAGAGGCCGAGAAATCAAATCGGCTTCATGTCTTAAAATCCAGGATTAGGGGGGTTTCAACTACGGCCGGGAGGGGCTAAAAAGACTTGAAAACCCTCGAAAAACTCGAAAATGTCGAGCTGAAAAAAGTTTCAATGTGAGCCCGCTTGCTATTGTTCTCTAGACCGGCCCCACTTATCGCCGTTATCAAGATTACGATAAGCCCGAGCTGAATGTTTTATGGAATGGAGGCTTTTTGATGAATGGAAACTGCATGAATGAATGGCTTTATGAATGGGTGTGAATGAGTGTGAATGGAAATTAAGTAGTGATTTGTAACCAGTTTCTGCTATTATCACCAACTCAATGGGAACTCAATGGAACTCAATGGGAACTCAATGGAACTCAATGGGAACTCAATGGAACTCAATGGGAACTCAATGGAACTCAATAGGAACTCAATGGGAACTTCATGGAAACTCAATGGAAACTCAATAGAGTATCTAGACATTGTTCTTGCTATACATGGCAGTCCTCCCCCTTTTCATTTCGCTCGGTCAACGGCCTTTCAGAGGCTTGACGGCTTACGGGCGGCGATTTCCTTTGATCAAGTTGTCATGAATCTAGACAAGTCAGCTCTGTGTCCCATCAAAGAAATGAAGCCAATGAAGTCATCAAAGAAATGAAGTCAATAAAGTCATCAAAGAAATGAAGCAAATGAAGTCATCAAAGAAATGAAGCCGAGACGTGGCTTACCATAAGGGCCTGCGTCTCCCTTCTCATTCGTGTCATTTCTCGCTCGGTCTCATCGTCTTCATCATCAGTTCGTCAGAATCGCGAAAACGGTAGCCTACAATGACTTGGGTCAGCATATCTCTCTTTCTCTCACCTCTGCGCTTCCTCCACGTGCGCACGCCTTCTCTTTCTCTTTCTTCTTCTTCTTCTTCCTCTTCCTCTCCTTCTTCTTCTTCCTCTCCTTCTTCTCTTTCTTCCCCTCCCTCTCTCATATCCCACTCCCACCCATCATACTCCTATGCCGACTACTCCGCACAGTCAAAATGGCCACTTACCACTTCCCGCGCATGGTAACCACCACCCACTCAGCGCCCGCCTCATCGACTTCCTTGTCCACGCTACTCGAAAACGCCACCGCGCTCATGATGCCATCGCCAAACTTTTCATTCACCACCGCCCTGATCGCATGGCCATAGTTTTGCACGATTTCATACAGCCGATACACCAGCGGCTCCGTCGGCGGCATCGGCCCTACGCTACCCCGTGCCGGAAACCGCGGCAGCGTCTGCTTCAGCCATCCCGAGCTGATGCCCAGCAGCTGTGCCAGCTCTGTCATTTCCTCGTCTGTCGCCGTTGCTTGCCCGTAAAACAGCGCTGCAATGCCGACTTCCGATCGGCCGAGCTTCGTGGCTATGTCGGCAAAGGTCAAGTGTTTGGCCGTTTTGGCGTTGAAGAGTGCCTGGGAGTAGGACGGCAGGTGCTCGAGCAGTGACGCCTAGAGCGGTGTTAGCGTCCCCTTCTCAGCTTCTAGTACTAGTCTGTCCGGCTTCTAGTACTAGTCTGTCCGGCTTCTAGTACTACCCTGACCAGACGGGCCACTCACGTCAAGCGAAGCAAGCTGCGAAACAGGAGTCTCTTGTGCATCCATCGTGACTTGCTTTTCTTTTTCCCTTCCGACTCCGTCCTTTGGAAAAAGTCACGCAACCCAGTCTGACGGCTGCGATCAGCAGAGAATACGGCAAAACAGGCGATCCTTGTTTCTCTTCTCGAAATCGTCTCTCCAGCTGCAAAGATTGATATCTGGTCGTCTTTGCTTTCGTTTTGCAAGGTTTATTCGACTGTCGGTTTTGGGCTCACACAAATTACTTTGTTTTTTTCACAAGTCACTTTGCTTGCTCATCCTCACATGATCTGCGGCTGAAATGAGGGGAACATATTTTTCTTTTCCTTCTTTTTTTTTCCCCCTCCAATTGTTGGCGCAACACGGCAAATGCAAGTCTGCCGCCTCTTACAGTAGATGATACATCGTATTAGTAGATTTAGGGTTCAATAGGGTTTAATAAACTTGCTTGGGGCGATCAATTCCCCGCTTACCAAATACAAACAACTTAAAGCATCCGCTCTATAGTATTCTTCGCTCCGTCGGAAGAGACCGACCATCTCCACTCGTTGTCTGACTCTCTGCCAAGCTCGGCCCCGGTCCCGATGTATGACGAACCAGGGCTTATACCGCCCGTTAACCCTACCGCGTAACATAACCCTGCCAAAACAGAAACACCACCGGCTGGTTCGTTTAACATGATATCAAACATGGATTTAAGTTAACCTTGGAAATCGAACAACCTTGAATACATTCTAGCTTCATGAGTGTGTCAACCTTGGAAAATCAAACCACAAAAATAATACAACTGAGTTAAAATTTAAGTACAAGCCGACTTTTAATTCTGTTTCTCTTCGCAACAGCACCAGTATCATGTCATTTCCTCTTCAGGACCTCACTCAAATGTCATGAACACTCTATCATGAACACTCAAATATCATGAACCTTGTTTTCTCCAAAACTAGCCTCGTTAAACAACCCTGACTGAGTCGCCCCCTGGCCAAACAACGGCTGTCACGTGATATACACCCGAAAAAGGGAACTGCCCGAATTCAAGAGAAACACGGAAATCCGTTCATCGATGCATCCATCGCATCAGGTATACAAGGGAAACGGAGAGTGGCACTTTGTTTTAGATCTGTTCTGTCTAGTAGGCAGCCATGATGCTACCGTGTGCAAAAATGAACAAGCTGTGCTATTTAAAGGTTAAATGTGTAGTACTAGTAGTAGTGTATAGATGGGTATCAAGAATCGCTCATATGTGACAGAAACCGTGAAAATCGCCAAAACCGGCAAGACAACATACACATTGCAAGCCACTGAAGTCGGAAAGGAAAAAAGAAGAACAAAATCAAGTGGGAGAGATGAAATGATGATAATAAAAAAGAAACAAAATGAAAAAAGAAACAGAAAACAAGACTCAAAAACGCAATGAGATGCTAAATGGCAAACAAAAACAAGTGAAAAATCCAAACCCCGTCTGATGTCTAGTTTTTAATCCAATGAAATGGGAACCTCCTTAACCAGGGCCATGCTCTGGTCCATTCCATTGCGCTCTGCAAACCATCTGTTGACGCCCACAAGGTCGTCGACATTGAGATAGTCCACGCCCATATCCAGCAAGTCGCCCCAGAGTCGTTTACGCATCGCCACAGGCCACGCCGGCTGGCTCCAGAAGCGCATCTCCAGACCACGCTCATGCGCCATCTCAACGTAGTTGTCAATGCCATGGGGCGTGCTTAGATAGCCCGAGATTGCGCCAAAGGCACTGCCAAACTTGGCGCTGCTGTAAAACGAGTTGGTCCAGTTGTAGCGATGTTCAACGTCCTTGTGCAGGTCAAGCGCGGGTGCGTCAAGAAAGAAGTCGCGGTATGTGGTGTTACGAAGCACCCAGTCAAGCGTGGCATCGCCAGTGAGCACAACCGTAATGGGACGGTACGTCACGGTACCGTTGCTGTAGAAGCTCAGCCAGCCACGCTCACGCAGAGGCTGCAGCTGCGCACGCACCATGTCAAAGGCGGCCAAGTCCTTCTCCTTGAAGTCAATCATGAGCACCAGAGTCTGGTTGGGAAAGCGCGGAAACACGCCGTGAGGCGGGACGGTAGGCGACCTGACGCGATCAAGGTTGCGGCGCTCAAGAATGTTGACGAGCGGCTGGACATATAGATGGCTAAAGGTGGGAGCAAGGGCAGTTTTGGGCAAGTGGTGCGAGACGTAAAGGTCGTTGTCTCGGAGCCAGACATCAGCCTCCACACCGATACAGCCGGCTTCAAGAGCATCATAGAGCGGACGGCGGTGCAAGTAGTCGTTGTGTGAGTGGCAGGATAGAGGAACTCCAATGGTCGCAACATAGTCCCGGCGGGCCTGAGAAAAGAGACGTATAGTGCAGAGTATCAAAAAGGCCATGAAAACAAGCGTTCTAAAAAGGGTAGGCGAGTTAGGAGACACACAAGACGTGAGAGACAGCTACTCGCATACACGTACACCAAGGATGAAAGGTTGGCAAACTTCTTCATTTGCGGATAGCGGAGTCCCCAGGGGTGGCGACGGAGCAGAGATTCCTGCTCTGTTGGGGATGTGGATGGTTCGCTTTTGTTCTCTGAAGCATCGTTGGACGAGACGGGGAGAATGTGGCCACAGGGCTTTCGAAAGGTCGAGCCTGGAAGAATACCGGTAGAGAAGCCCATGTCTGAAGCAGTGGCAGTTGTATGCGAGGGTTGAGTAGATAGATGAGAAGAAGGTTGAGTAGATAGATGAGAAGAAGGTTGAGTAGATAGATGAGAAGAAGCCTGAGTAGAAAGATGAGAGAAAGATTGAGTAGAGGAAAGAGAAGCGGACTGAGATGAAGAAGAATAAGTAGAGCGAGGTGCCCGCTGGCGAGAAACAGAGTGGACGGCCATGGCAAAGATTTTATATTTAGACCAGAGCAGAGTGAAACGGAGCGTGCCAAAGAGTAGAATCAAGTGTCGATATCCCAAAATGCATGACCAGCCAACCAGGTTGCTGGAGCCGGGCTGATGTCAAGAGGCTTGGCCATAAACTTAATGTAAAGACAGGAGGAGTGATAGAAGGAGTGGTAGGTCAAAGCCAAACACCAATGCGGGTTAATCAGTAAGTAGGCAAGCAACCTTGTTTTGACCTGTTTCGAAGATTTAAAAGAAAGAACAAGAAAAGACGCCCAATAAAAAGCACCACGGGGTCTAAATCCAAAGCCAGGTCGATCGGTCGGTCAGTGTGCGTGTAATTGTACAAGCAGGTTGATTTGGGTTTGAGTTTCGCTTAATAGAAGGCCAAGAAGAGGAGAGAACCCTGTTCAGACGCGGTTAGCGAGTTATCGAATCCTTGGGGTCAAGAACGAGTCGAATCCCTGATCCCTCCCGACTTCTCCTCTCTTTTGCTTGAAATTAAGCTCGAGTTGAAGGCGGGCCAAGAAGAAAAGGCAAGGCAATATGAGAGCAAAGAAAAGGGTATCGATGTCGTGAGTATCAGGGAAAACCAAGGCTAGTTCAAGTTCTGCGACGAAACATCAGGAAAAACGGACAACGGCTAGAGAAGGAGAGAGAAGGACAAAAAAGCCCTGTGGCTGCTGTGACCAGCCTAAGATTTGAGAGAAAACTCACGGACCGATGGGGGGAAGAGAAGAGACGACAGATGGCAATGAATCACGAAGAAAAAAAAAAGCAAAACAAAAATATACGAAACATCATAGCACAGCACGCACAGGGACAATTGCTGCATCCTACCTTTGATCACACGGCGGCCAAGAAAGGCGTAGTAGTCAAGCAAGTCATGCAGTAAGTAGTAAAAAGTATCCGTAAAAGACTTGTTCAAAGCCAAACAAACGAGCGCTACGTCGGCAATGCAGCTTAAGCGGCAGAAGCGACAGACAGCTTGACCGCAAGAGCAAGAATCGACGAGTAATTCAGTTGAATGATTGATTGACGCCACACAAACAGTCGATGAGGAAAAAGAGGCAGGATAAGGGGATCAAATTAATCATCAGAGTCTAATCAAAAGTCGAATCCTGATGATGCTGAAATCGGAGGTGAAACTTGACCTGGTTGAGGAAAAAAGAAAAAGAGAATAGAGTCTTAAGTTTCGAGGCTAAGGTGCATTTATTTACACAAGCTTATTTTGTTGTTTCCGTGATAAGTCATATTGGGCAAAGCTAAAGAAAAGAAGTGGACACCAAGCTTTGCGCGTCCAATCACATGCAGACGATGAGACAGGAGCAGAGGCTTCCCACTGCTGTCTACAAGTACAGCTTTCTGTGGCGTCAAGTGGCTGCAGCTTAGCCACTGGTGGGGGCAGTTGATAAGATAAGCGTAGCAAGAGAAGGAAAAAAAAAAAAAAAAAAAAAAAAAAAAAGTTGCTACTGCAGCGAATCCTGGACGGCGATGATCAAAGTTTTGAGCGCAGCAAAAGAAACAAATCAAATCAAAATACAAGCAACATTCTTTCATCATTCTTTGTTTGACCCTTTAGCGTGACCACAGATTCATTCATCTATCCATCCATCCAATCATGCCTCATAAACACACCCGGAAGGGCGCCGATCCGTCAGAGTAAGTATAGTCTGGGTTCTTTTGGTTCTGATGCTCAGCTGCCCTACACTGCGCTCTGTCGCTGTCGCATTCACTTAGTGTTCTGCATGCCATTTTCATGTGACTCGCGGCTTTTTCCGCTTCTATCTATCCCGCCTCTCTCTTCAGCCCTACTGCCTCTTCCCAGCCGTTGCTAACAGCTACTTCTCTCCAGATACGACCTGCCACCGGACAAGCTCGCGCGCCCTCTGCCCGCGCTCTCGGGCAAAGACCGTCGCGAAGCCGCCGAACTCAAAAAGAAGAAGCGCAAGACCCCGATCAGCGACGAGCCGCAGCATGCGCGTCTGGATAAGAAGCGCTCCGCCGATTTCGGCGACGATGCACCCCGAGCCTTCAAGCGCATCATGCGCATCGCCAACAAGAAGCAGGCCGGCACAATTCTCAAGACGGCGCCGCAGAAGCAGCCGAGGCAGCTGAGCAAGGCCGCTGCTGCCAAGAAGAAGGCGGCCGACGCGGCGGCCGCCAAGCTGGAGAAGGAACAGGAGGAGAACAAGATCGAGGTGCCCAAGATCCAGCCGGGCGAGCGGCTATCAGACTTTGCGGCGCGCGTCGACCAGTCGATTCCCGTGGTCGGCTTGGCCCACAAGATGCAGAAAAACGGCAAGGATGTGCTGGGCATGAAGGTGTACCGCACGCGCAAGGAGAAGAAGATGCACAAGCTGTACGACCAGTGGCATGCCGAGGAGCGCAAGATCCAGGCGCGGCGCGATGATGACGCTGAGGCTGCGGCCGAGCGGGAACTCGAAAACGGCAACAGACTGATGGACAATGGCATCATGGACGGGTTCCGCTACGATAGTCTGCGGCCGACGGGGCCGACGGATGTGGAAGAGGGCGCGTCGATGAAGAAGAAGAAGAAGCAGAAGCGTGGCAAGGGCAAGCAGAAGGCGGAGGATCCGTGGGCGGTGCTGATCAAGAAGCGCGGCGAGACGAGAGTCAAGGTGCATGATGTGGTGCAGGCGCCGCCCGAGTTGCACATGAAGATGGATGCGAAGCTCAAGGTGCGCGGGAATCCAAAGGAGGACTTTGCGTGAGCGGCGGATGGGCGGTGAGACGACAAGATGAAAGGCGTCATGCCGTTGGAACGGCAGTATACCATAATGGGAACGCGCTGTAAACCGCGTGCCTGGCTTGACATGATGGGTCTCTCAGCCTTGCAGGTAGTACTAGTAGTAGTGCCATGACTGATGCGTCTATCGAAACGAACAGCAAGTGCGCATGGCGGTTATTCTGCGGTTATTCGACTGCTTGTCTCGCAGCTTAGCCGCAGAGTTCTCCTTCCGGCCAAGTTCGGAGTTAATACTGGTATGGTACTACTGCGAGATCAGATGTCACATTCTTTTTTTTCCCCAGCATATCAATCACGGGAGATTGTGCGGTCAGTTCCCGCCAAGGTTGTGCACTATATCTCCTGTACGTACTCTGTATATACTTGTACTCTGTATATACTTGTACTCGTGTATATACTGACGCTAGTGGCGGCTATGGCCATGTGCATTTGAGTCTTGCCGCTTTGCGTTACTCAACGTGATCGAACCTCATATACCATAATGTACCCATAGATTACGCTATTTATCAATTTGTTGCCTTTGGCACTGCAACGCTAAGAAATGTGAAACAAGATAGGCGCTTATTCCCATCGAGTAGCGGTTGGGGGGCAAAGGATTATAGTATAACCTTTCGATGTAAGACACCGCTGAACCCTAAAAAGGACGTTGACGCCAGGAGGAAGTAAATCATTTAAAGAATGAAACTATTTATCTAGACTGCGCAAACAATCACATGTACCGCAGATTATTGAGCATCGGCTGTCTTGCAGCTGTTGTTGTTGTTGTTGTTGTTGTTGTTGTTGCTGTCGACTAAATGGATAGACTCCGTAGGAAGCCTGGAATACAGCTGGGGTCTATAGGTCGACTGAACAAACTATCATATAGTTGGTCTAGATAGTGAAAATTATTACACCAAAGTCAACAAGGTACGGGGGAGCGCGCTCTGATGCCCAAAACAAACAACTAGACAGCGTGATAAATCCGTCCTTGACCTCGTCCTGCCATGTGTTTTTTTCAGCAAGGCCGACTTTCAAAGGCTCGTAAATCGTCTCTTCTTTAAAGGCGGACCTGATTCATTCCTTTGGAGTTTGATTTTTTCCCCCCCCCAAATAGCAAAAGGCACTTCGAAACTTGACAGTGAACCTCCCCAAAGCTGATAGAAGTGCCAACTTCGCACACAAAAGAATAAATGAATGAATAAAAAGAGGTGGTCGTTTAAATGCGTTAACCCCACTTAAAGTGACGTGAAAAATGGAGAGCGCCTAATGATGGTTTCTGGTTGGCCGGCCCCATCAAATAAGCAATGCAATTCCAGCCAATTAGCGTCGATTGTTGCAGGGGAGCCCCCCCCGTAGGTTGTACAGAAGCCTTTGATTCAGCGGCTGGTGGCAGGAACTTGAAAGCGCAAGTTTTGCTGTAATTTAGGAAAGCCCGTTCAGTGTTGAGTAAAATGTTAAGTAGCAGTACATGTTGGCGAAGTCTGTCAGTATGGCGCCCGTCAGTACACAATACATGCCCAATGTTACCTCTTACAATATACAATACACATGTACTACGTACAAGTAGTGATGTGTATAAAGTGGAGCTGAACCTCGTTTGCACCCCCGTTGCGTTGCTTTCTCGCTTCTCGTTTTGGGAAGTGCACATTAAGCAACAAAAAGATAGCCCGCTTCTGCTTGGCTGATCTCGGCAGGAACGACTTTTCTTCTTTTTTTTTTTTTTTTTTTTTTTTGGCGCCCGTTCCTAAGAAAGCGTGAAATGATGAGGAAGTGGGCAGATGGGAAAACAAAAAATAACGCTCAGAGAGGAGGGCCGAGGCAATAAGAGAAAAAGGTAGAGGCAGCGCACGCGGGCGGCGCTTCGCATAAACTCCACACATTCATTATTTTCTGTTCTTTCCAATTTGCTTGCTTCCTTCCCTCGTCACAGGGGTTCTTTCCGCTGGTGGTTGTTGGTTGTTGCCATTTATCTTGAGTTGTTATTAGTTATTGCTGCAACTATCCTGCACTGCATATGCACGGGTTGCTGCCACTTCTTAGCTGCTTTTTATTTTCTTGCCTTCTCTCACTTATCAGAATTACACCCTTCCACCAAACGGCCAACGTCCCTTCCACCGCCCTTGTCACATCAAGCCATCTATCTATCTATCGTGCTGTTTCTCTTGCTCCTGCTCTTCTTTTTCATTGGTCTCTCTCCGCCTTTCCCCTTGCTCTACTTCTTGCTCCAGTCTCGTGATCTGTAGGCGCAAAAGTACTTGCTTGTTCGCAAGCCCACTTTCCACTTGCCGATCTGGTAAACTTTCCCCCGTTTCTGGCTCCAAAAGACCAACTACTTTGTCTTTCTCTGTAATTTCTCTCTTTATTCTTTTTTCTCTTTTCTTTTCTTTTTTTTTCTTTTTCTAAAACCATCGCCAAATCCTTTTTCTCTACAACAAATGGTCGCCAGTCTATAACTTCGGTTTACGGGTTTCTTCAGCACCCTACGATAACCCGCTTGTGCGGTCACCGACGAGCCTTGAGGGAGCAACTTTTGTTTTATTCACCTTGTTATCTGCCGACTCGAATACGCCGTTTTTTTTCTTCTTTTTTTTCTAGTCTTCAAACCTTCCGGCTAGACTTTTTTAGATCGCCCGTCTGCCTCACTACTCTGTATTAGCACCATCTTTAAGCTCCTCCGTTATTCAAGGCCCGTCGGTTGCGACCAACCGCGACTCGAAATTATCACCATTAATTCTGTGTCTCATATATCTGCAGTCGTCTCTTATGACATCTTCAAGATGAGAATTGGTTGTCTTCAGTTTTCCCCTACGAAGGGCGAGATAAATCACAACCTTTCTCGTGCAGATGCTGTCCTACTCAAGGCCAATCCTGACAGTCTAGATCTTCTTGTACTCCCTGAGCTTGCATTTACAGGTAACGCAGCCCTCGATCTGCGACTTTCTCTCCCACAATATTTCTAATGCGTGTCTTTGAAATCTAGGTCAAGGATTTCAGTCGTTAAACGACATCTACCCTTTTCTCGAGCCTTCTGGGTCCGGTATTTCCTCACTATGGGCGCGTACGACGGCTCTCAAGTACGACTGCTCAGTGGTTGTTGGATATGCGGAAAAGGTTGACATGCGGCCCAAGTGGCCGAGCGACCTTGAGTACTATAACTCCGCAATTTGCGTCAATCCCGATGGCGAAACTGTAGCAAACTACCGCAAGTGTTACCTTCAACCGTCAGATGAAACCTGGGCACTGGAAGGCCCTGATGGATTTCATTGTGACTGGATGCCCGGCGTAGGCCTGGTGTCTATGGGGCTGTCCATGGACATGAAGTATGTATATATGCCTTCTTTCGCTCTTTTGACCCTCCTGTCTAACACCTTCTCTATAGCCCTTACAAATTTCAGCAGTCATGGGAGAAGTTTGACTTTGCCTTTCACGTCATGGAGGTCGAAGCAAATGTCGTCCTCGTCACCATGGCTTGGCCGACTGCCGAAGATACTCGCGAATTTAGCAGATCTCCACTTGATCCAGATACAAATGCGCTAATGTACTGGATCTCTCGCCTTGAGCCAATCATTCGCAAGGAAAGCGACGATGAGATCATCGTGATCTTCTGCAACAGATGTGGAGCTGAAGGCTCGACTTCATACTCTGGCTCCAGTGCTGTGCTTGGAATCTCCAACGGTGAAGTCCGGGTGTATGGCCTTCTTGGCCGTGGTGCTAAAGAGCTTCTTGTTGTCGACACCAACAGCCCACCATTTGGACGGCTTGTCTACCGGCCTGATGCTGATATTATCCCCCAGCGTGAGGCACAAACCCGGGCTTTTATGGAGCAAGAATCATCCCGTCTGCAGAGAAACACAGCTAGCCCTCCCAGTAGCAACGTCAAAGCGAACAAAAACACTCCTGCGAGCCCCCCGACACAGCCAAAACACTCAAAACAGCCAAAACAGCCAGAGCCTCAGCTACTGCCCAAAAATACCACAAAGTCTGCTACCGCTGGATCTTCCAAGGGATCGAAGGCATCGTCGGCAAAAGGCGCAAGCTCCCACCTTTCTGTCAAAACCAAGAGAGTAGGAACCGTTAGTCTTGCGCAGGTCACGCCCAACATTCTCACACCCTCGGCACCAAGCCCAACTCCCCATGGAATTCGCCCCCGGATAACGATTCCGCCTGTTGAATCAATCACTCAAAAGTACATCGACTCCCAGCAAGAACACTCTGTCAAGGGTTATCAGCACATAGCGACGCCGATTCCCAAAGATTATGACGAGAACTACAGGCATCATGACTTCGATCTGCCAAAGGTTATAGATGGCCGACACCATGTCCGTGTATCAGCACCATCGCCTGTGTCTGCCGCAGTGAGAGCAAACAAGTCGTTGGCAGTATATTGGCACCCTGACAACGCATTGGCTTATAGAAACCACCATGTCCGTGAGCGTCCTCGTTCTCCGGCCTCTGATGGAACTGCATTTTCGGACTGGTTCGAGTCCGACTTTGCCTCTCATGCCAGTGTTGATGGAAGCGTTCGGGTGACATCTGGTACAAACACGGGTTCTCGGGGCTATCACATGGCTAACGGAGACATGGCGCTTGACCCGCTATACTCTGTCAACGATTCGTCACGCCGGCGACAGCGCGATTCATCTCCCCGCCCTAGCAACAGCTCTACTACTTTTGCTCGTGATGGAACGAGCGACTCGGGACGAAGCCGTAGCCGGCGTGATCGCTCTGTATCGGCACCAGAGGACTACTATCTTAACCACATGGTCACCCCAATTGAGCCACACCCAAGCTTTTCTCTTGACAAGCAGCTTGCCAAGTTATCTCGGGGCGCAGCTCCCATGACTGGCAGCTCCGGCATGAGGAGTTCAAACAGCTCTGGCCGGCCTGTTGAGATGCGCCGCAAACGCTCAAACTCGGCGCTGGTAGCTATGGCTCAATCAAATGGTCATGGCAACGGCACTCCTGCATCATCCCAAGAGCTGCGTGGCCGCCGCTCTAATCGCCATCTCAATGGTGAAAATGGGGGATATCGTCTCAAGAACACAAGCAAATCTCAGTCGGCTGTCCGCAAAGGAAATCGGTCGACGTCCCGTCCGGTCGACCTTTCACAGTTTAAACGCATTGAGGAATATCCATCACCCAGCTGCCCTGTTCATGGCATCGGCAATCGCGAGAGTGGTCGTCGTTCATCAAGCCAGAGCAAGATCCGGTCGTATTCTGGAAGGAACTCGCGATCTCGTTCTATTGGTGATGTCTGGGAGGGAAACTTGTCTGGGTCAAAATTCCGGGTTGAGCGCCGGATAGAGCGCCCCAGCTCTGCGGGTATGATCACCCATTCTGACAAAGACCCCAACGGTTATCGCTCGCCGATTTCCCGCATGATGCAATCACGCGCTCTCAAACTTGACACCTCCACACCGAGCCTTACAGCTCCTGTTCTCGAGCGGCACCAGAGCCCTGCTGCTCCCTGGGTCGAGACCTGGATGCCGCCTCTGTCGAGAAGTGTACCTCCAGGATCGCTGAATGACATGTCAGCTGGCGTGACAGGAATGATTTCTCCCCCTCCGGAAACTGGAAGAACGACGCCTCGTGCGATGATATTGTTTAAGGAGAAGGGCACCGATAGTAGTGGCACTGAACACTCTCGCTCTCTCAAGTGCATCGACCGCAGTGTTTCTGCCATGGAGTCTAATCATTCGCAGGCCCAGGCAACCTAGAATGTTGTCTTTCTTTTGTGTGTGTGATTTTTTGATGATATTATGCCACGCATTCTTTCAATTTTCTTTTGGATTTTTTGGGGTTGTATTTTCTTTCTTCTTACCTTATCTTTTTTTTTCTTTCTTTTTTTCTTTTCCCTCTATTTGCCTTACTTTTTTTTCTTTTTGGATATTGACTTTTGGTGTTTGGTCTTTGCGTCTGCGCGGATAGGTGTTTTGCTTGGAATATTGATTTTCTTTTAATGGCGTTGATCACATAGTATAGCAAGCGATAATTTAGCAGTGTCTTCTATTATAATGTGATCCATATTTGGGGTGACAAATGTGTGATTTAAAACTTAAAGTTACTTTGTACCGAGCATATCCACTAAGCGCCGAGCCGTGTATATATTCCATTGACACTGTAAAACGCACTGTGAGAATTATCAAAAGCGGTGAAGCGCAAGATAGCTACGACCGCCTATCAGTGAGCCCCACAAGCGGCAGAAAAAAAAAGTTGGAAGGAAATTTTCCAACAGTAGGCATCGCAAGAGGCAGGAGCAGCAGCAAAAGTTGTTTGATTTTCACAACAACAACAACAACAACAAGAACAAGATTGTCGATTTGCAGCCAATTTGTTCACCCTTTTGTTCACTTCGTTTCTTTTATTGATTCTTTTTTTCAATCAGACAGCCCAAAATGGTTACCAAGAGCAAACTCAAGATGGCCATTGCCGCCGAAAAGGGCACCGACTTCAACAAGATCAAGGAGAAGCGCCGGATAAAGAACATTCACAAGACGAAGCCGGTCAAGGCCAACAAGGCTCAGGCTGAGGACGAAGAGGATGATGAGGACGACGAGTCTGATGAGGAGGCTGTTGGTGTCGACTTTGAAGCCCTGAACGAGAGCGATTCGGACGATTCCGAGGTTGAGCTGGAGGAGAAGATCGAAAGACCGAAGAAGGCCGCGCAAGTAAAGGCTGCTGCCACCACCGCGACTGCCGATGCCGAAAACAACGACGACGATGACGACGACGAAGATGAGGAAGACGAGGAGGACATTCCCATGTCGGATCTCGAAGACCTCAACGACGAGGACAAGGAGGACCTGATTCCGCACACCCGCCTGACCATCTACAACAAGGACGCCCTGACGACCTCGCTCAACCGCATTCTCGTGCCCAGCGACGCGTCGGTGCCGTTTGCCAGCCACATGATTGTTGTGGCCAAGACGTCGACGACCAACGCCATCCCCGACGTGTCGGACGACGTCAAGCGTGAAGACGCCTTTTTGGCGCAGTGCATGGACGCCGCGCGGATTGCGCGCGCCAAGCTGGTGGGCGAGGGCGTGCCGTTTACGCGGCCCAACGACTACTTTGCCGAAATGGTCAAGTCGGACGACCACATGGACAAGATCAAGACGAAGATGGTCGAGGAGGCGTCGTCCAAGAAGGCCTCGGCTGAGGCGCGCAAGCTGCGTGAACTCAAGAAGTTTGGCAAGAAGACGCAGGTGGCTAAGCTGCAGGAGCGGGCCAAGGAAAAGCGCGAGACGCTGGACAAGATTAAGAACCTGAAGAGAAGTACGTCTTTTTTTTTCTTTTTCTTTTTTCCTTTTCCTTCTCTTTAAACATGATACTGACAACTAGCAGAGCGCCAGGAAAACCCCAACGACCTCGGCACCCACGAAGGTGACATCTTTGACGTCGCCGTCGACAACGAACTCAAGACATACCGCAACAAGTCGGAAGCCAACGGCCGCTTCAGCGGCAACGGGCCCAACTCCAAGCGCGTCAAGAAGAACGAAAAGTACGGCTTTGGCGGCAAGAAGCGCCACATCAAGTCGGGCGACGCCACGTCGTCGGGCGACCTGTCGGGCTTTTCCAACAAGCGCAACAAGGCGCCGTTCAGCGCCGCGGGCTCGGGCAAGAAGAAGATCCCGGCTCAACGGCCGGGCAAGGCGCGGAGAAAGGCCATGGCGTCGCGGCGGTAGGCCGTCGGTGTAGTACTACTGGTATAAGGGGTGCGAGCCGAGAGCGATTTGGGGGGGGGTGTGGGGGTGAAAACCGGGCGATGTTCAGGATGAGGTGGTCAAGGGCGTCATCGCGACATTCATATTGTTTGCTGTTCTTTGTGTATTTACCACGGGCGTCTTTTGTAAGGAATTCATGTTTTGACTATACAACTCTTGCCATCTATACCAGTGTAGTACATATATGTATGTATATGCTTATCATGTAGGCTAACCCTACATCTGTCACGTGCACGGGTTGCTCCAAATACTAAGACAAGATCCACTCCCTTCGGCCAAAGTCTCGTTCGTCTCAAAAAGAAGTGGATCCGTCCGAACCTCTCTGAGTCCGGGACGACAAGGCCCCCACAAAAGAGTGTCCGGCGCTAAGATAAGAACCTCTCCAAATTCTAGAGCGGATGTTGCAGAGTGTAGCGGACTTGATTGAATTCCTACACAATCTATAGTCAAAATACCACGTGACCTACCTATTTGTATTGAAGTAGGCGGGTCTACTAACAGGGCATATCGCGGAAGCCCGGGGCCTTTGCAAGAATCTCAAGTTGAGTCGTCACTAATGATACCTTTCAAAGAACCACGAGAAAAAATTGGCTGCAAGTCCAGGGATATGAATGGTGACACAAAACTTGAACAAAACTCAAGAGTTAATCATCTGCATATGGAAACAAACAGAAACAAGAAAACAATTACTAAACGATGAAAAATTGCTGCTAGCAAAAGAAGCTTGTAGCAAAAGAAGCAAACATGAATATGATAATACCCTTCTAAAAACACGTCGAGCAACAAATCGATTGAAATAAAAAAAAACAACACTTGGACAAAACAACACGACAAAGGACCGTGACGAACAGAGTGTAAGTCATGGGGGATATAAGCAATACTAAGAGAAATGACTTGCGCTCTCCAACTTTGAAACTCGACTCTTCAAACAAACACACAAACAACAGCGACAGCAAGTAAGAAAAATAAGGGCCCAATTCTACCATACACACCAACCAGGTCCTTCTCACAAATAATCGAAGAAAACAAAATGGAATGACCAGAACAAGGGGTATTATGAAAAGAGAAAGAAACGATAAACACTAATAAAAAAGAAAATAAAAAAAAAGAATTCCAGAGAAGGTGGAAGGCGGAATGTGAATGAATGGGCGAGTGGTGTTTTTCAAACTCAAAAAGAAACAAAATCTTCGATACAGGCAAGATAGACTTGAATAGAGTTTTTTGTCTGTTGGAAAAGAGAAAAGTTCGATTGGTGATGACGAATCAAAAGAGGGTAGAAAAAAATAATAAAAATAATAAAAGGTTGATGTATGAATGTGCATCTATGCATGATATCATGGCTGGCCACGCGCAAAAATCAAATAAGGAAAGAATAATAATAGGAAGGAAAAAAAAAAACAAAGATAAGAAAAAAGAAAAGCAAAGTCTCCGCGCTGGATGAAAATGATGGGGGAAAAAAAAAAAGAAAGAAAAAACCAAGTAAAGGCGCAAATGGGACAGAAGCCGGCAAATAATAAGAAAAGGACGATGACGCCAAAAGGAAAAAGAAATAAAAGACGACGGAACATGGAAATGCTAGAGAATAATGAACCCCCCAAGACAGAATGGCAAGTAAGAGAAAAAGAAAAGTGAAAACACCAAACGCATGTAGAATAAAAAAGACAATGAGAAGAAGAAAAAAAAAACCAAAGAACCTGGAAAAAGAACGCCATCCGCACAAGGCACTGTAAAAGCCTTCATCTTCATCTCGGCTCCCAGCCCAGAAACAGGAACACAATGAAGAAGAAGAAAGCAAGTGCCTTTTTTTTCATCACAGATAAATAATGAACTGGTTTCGAGCTCCATCTGGACTACTGAGTCGCAGACACGCACCAGTGGCGGTGGAAAGCCCAGGCGTTCTTTTGGCAGTCTTTGCTGCAGTACTTAGTGCGGCGGCAGCGGCGGCACTTGGCAAATTGTCGCGTAAACTCTTCCCATTTGCCGCACTTCCAGTACGCACACTGACGAATACCGCCACGCGTGTCGTCTTTGCGGCAGAGGTTGCGCATCACCACGCCAGCCCAGTACTGCATGTCGGTGCTGTGGTGTCTCACTGTAAACTTCTCCACTAGCGGGAAAATGTTCATGTCGTCGGGCAGCAGGTACTCCTCTTGTTCTTCGCATTCGTCGCTGCTGCTGTTGCAGTCATCGTCAAAGTCAAACTTGTCGTAGTCGTTGTACTTGTTGTGGTTGTGGTGCTTGGAGGTCTTGGTCTCGCCAGAGCTCGAGCTCGATGACTCGACCGGGTCGTCGTCGAACCGCAGGTACTCCTTGCCAATGCGCAGCTTGGGCACAAAGTGGCTCTTCTGGAAGTATGTCCGCAGGCCGCAGTACTTGGAGACGTAGGCGAGCAGTTGGAGAGACATGAGCACGTCCTCTTCGCGAGGGATAACAGCGAGCATCTGCGGGTCGTTGAGCACAGACGCCCGGGAATCCGCAAGGAAACGCGGCACGGAACCAGCAGTGTTAGGCTGTGACGTGGCCGGCAGACGAGCCACACGAGGGTTGACCGGGGCGGGATCTCCCGTCTCTGGGGCGACCTGGATGTCTGTAGGGTCGTGGGCAATGTTGAAAGCGGTGGCATCTTGGTTGTCGGATACAACCTCGGGGGCAGTACCCGTGATCGGAATACCCTCCGGATCGACCAGCCCAGGGTGCTCCATGTTGACATTAACCTCCTGGATATCAACAGTGGGCTGGGTAGGGGGGATCGCAGTAGCAGTGGAAAGCGTAGTGGCGGTAACAGAAACAGGGGCGGGAGCAGGGACGGGAGCAGCGGCAATTTCAGCATCGGCAGTGCCAGTCATGATGACATCGACTGACTCTTCAGTCGCGCCCTCGTTGCCAGACGAGTTCTCAGACTCCGTGTTAGAAGGCTGTGGTCTGATGACAGGTCTAGGAGCAGGTTGACGGACAAGAGTCGCCAGGTTAGTGGCGGGAGGCGGAGGAACAACGTTGGCGGTGGCCCATGTGGTGATGGGCACAGGGGCATGAGGAATGCCCGTGGGCGTGTTTGTGGTCGTGGTAGCAGGTGTGTTGGTGGCAGTGAGGATGGTGGTGGTGGGGGCAGCAGCGGTGACGACGGCAGCAGCAGTAGACATCATATTGTTTCGGGCTCCCGCTGGAAGAAGTGGTGTCGTCGGCGAAACGGGCTGGGAGCCAGACACCTGATCTCTAGGGTCGAGAGTGGCAGATGGCAAGGGCTGAATAAAAGCGCGGTGGCCAATGCCGGGGGTGGTCATGGCGCGTTCAGGGCGAACAAGGTTACCGGTTCTGGGTTGGCCCGAAGCAACTGGCAGTTGGGCCGAAACGGTAGACAAGCCGTTGACAAGGTGAGCCTGGGTGTACGGCTGACGCTGAAAATGACGCTCGAGCTGGCGGTCATCGCTAGGTCGCGGGACAGCCGGGTTCACGTTGGGCGGACGGCCGAGAAAAGCGTCCATGGCGTTTCTCGAGTTGAAAAAGCGGGTACCAGCCGACACGTCAATAGCAGATGGAGCGGCACGACGGGTCGAGCGAGAATCATTAGTAGAAGCCGAAGCCGAAGATGATGCCGATGCCGATGCCGATGTCGACGCCGACGCCGATGTCACAGGAACAGAAGACCATGACTCGAGGCTAGCGGCAGTGGTGGTGGAAGCGGCCTCTGATACAGCGACGCTAGGGTCACGAGAGCGAGATGACGAAGCAGAACTGCGCTGCTCGGTTCGAGAGCGGGTGTTGTATGAATGATGATGATTGTGGCCGTGGTGGTGCTGGCTGTGGTGGTGCTGGCTTGAGCCCAAGGCAGAGCCCACATTAAGGCTCTGCGATGGCTGCGGCGGCTGCTGCTCAGCCAAAGCGCGCTTCTTTTGCTCTTCCTTTTCCTGACACTTGTTGACCAGACGAATGTAGTTTTCGAGAATAGTAGCAATCACGGGCACAACATCGGCCTCGACCACACGGGTCCGCACATTTTCGGTGCCACGCACTCCAATATTGACGACGCACTGAAAAGCAAGGTTCCACTTCCACATAGCCATGACATCGGTGCTACGGCCCTGCTTGAGGATGCAAATAAGACGCTCAATGCCGCCATCGACAGTAAGGATGTCGCGGATACGGGCCGACGACGTAGTGAGATAGGCGAGATGGTTGAGAGAGTTTATGAGCGGCAGCGTCGAGGTGCAATCGAGAGCGCGGCGGTCGTACAGGGCTGTGGTGATGCCCACCGACGCCTTATTGACGTTGGGGATACTAAAATTGACTTCCCTCATGGTAATGAGGAGTCGTCCGCAAACGGGTGCCAATTATATGGATGAGGATATTGGATGCTCAACTCTGGCGCTATGAATGGGGCGGGAGAATATTCACGCCAGAGGCAGAAGAAAGAGCGACCGATCGACGGGTGACGAGAAAAAAAAAAAGGGCGGTAGTGTCGTGGTGAGTTTATTGTGCTGTAATGAAGTAGAACGGAATCGAGATGGGAGATTGATCGCGAACGAATAAATACGGACAAGGCTGTACCGTGTTTTACTGTATTAGACAGTTGTCTTGAGGGCGGGTATTTTATTTTATTCTGTGTGTAATCGAGCAGAGGTTTTGATTCGAAATTGGAGACAGTCGGGATTGATGGATTGGATTGGATTGGATTGGATTGGATTGGATTGGGTTGTGATTGTTCGATGGATGACGGATCGAGATCAAAAATCAAAATAATCAGTCGGCGGTATTGTCGCTGGTCAGGAGACAAGGCATGCCAGGGCTCAATAAGAAAAAAGAAAAAAAAAAGAAAAGAAAAAAAAAAAAGAGGGAAAAAAAAAAGACACACAAAGGGGGGATGTGGGCGATGACAGAAACGGAGAAAAGGAAAAGAAAAAAAAAAAGAAAGAATAGATGGGGAAATAAGACTGTGCGGACAAAGCAGCAAATCGATGGATGGCAAAGAAAAAAAGGAAGAAAAGAAGGTAAATGAAGATGAATGACTTTGCTGGTGGATTTTTCGATGAATCGAGAGGGCTTAATTCTTTCACAGCCAAAAACGAATGCTGAAAGAATGGAAGAATCAGTGGAAACCACAGCCTTCTGGCGCCTTCCAGGTAGGTAGGGTAGTGAAGCAAAGATAGGCGTAAGAGGGAAAGAAGGAGAAAAGAAAAATGGGCAATTACATGCAGGCAGGCGTATGCGCAGGGAAGACGGAAGGCAAAGCAAGAGCAAGAGCAAGAGAGAGCAAGAGCAAGAGCAAGAGAGAGCAAGAGCAAGAGCAAGAGAGAGCAAGAGAGAGCAAGAGCAAGAGCAAGAGAGAGCAAGAGCAAGAGCAAGAGAGAGCAAGAGCAAGAGCAAGAGCAAGAGCAAGAGCAAGAGAGAGCAAGAGCAAGAGCAAAGAAAAGAAAAAAAAAAGCAATAGCGATGCGGTGTATAATGAAGAGAAAGGAAATAAAAAGAAAAAGGAACAGGGCACCTGGCAGACAAAGCCCTTGAAACAGGAGAAAGAGTGAATAAGTACTAGAAGAAGAGCAAAGTTGGTGCGCTGCTTGACTTGCCTATGATAGCAGCCAGATATCAATCACAGCTTCTTCAATTCTTGCTCGTTTGTTGCTGCTCAAGTGTGGTGTGGTACACCAAGCAACGGAGGAGATTTGATTACTTTTTATCCACAAACGACTACAGAAAGTACTGATAGTGCTACAAGTTTGTATTATCTTTTGTATTTTGTTTCCCTACCTAACATTTGTTATCCTTTGCTTGCTTGCTGGGTTAGGCTTCGAGAATGAATATGGCAACATGGAAAAGACGAAAGCAAAAACCAAGGCAACAAACATACTTGAGTGTATAGAGAAAAAAATAATAATAAAGAAATAAAAAGGAAAAATAAAAGAAAGGAAAAGACAAAAAACCGAATTCGGAGACAGCGACTAAAGAAAGGGAGGCGTCTAAAGCTGGTGTACGACTTGGGATTTATTTACAGCGGCATCAACAACTAAAAAGCCCCTACATTTTTGGGCAACAGGCCTAACGAGAAATGCATATTTGGTTGAAATAAAGGGCTTGGAAGGGTAGAAGAAAGGGACTAAACCAGGCTGTTTGGACTCTTTCTTGAAAGCGAAGCAAACAAGAGCTGTTACTCTATCTAGCACAAGCTGAGAAAACAGGGCGCTAGCTATTAATCAGCCTTTTAGACCAAGGCTGAAAGAAGAACTGTATTTACGTTTTTTTTTTACGGAGTACAGAAATAATCATTTTTCGTTTATGCTGACTATTTAGTCGCGGCACGTGAAAACCAACAAAACAAACGATCAAGGCCCTAATAGCTAATAAGCGCAGTCAAGAAGTCCCGCTTCGTAGTTAACGCCCCTGTAGAAAAATGAAGTGTAATGCAAGCTGGAAGAAAAAGAGAAAAAAGAAGAAAAGGTTATAATAATAATAGTAAAAAAAGAAGAAAAAAAAAGAAAAAAAAAAGAAAAAAAGGCTGCCAGATTCCTATTGCTTGGATTGAATTGAAATTATCGCCGATAGCCCGAATAAAGAAACCGCTATGAGGAGAATCCCACAAACCACAAACCACAAACCAAGAAGACAAAAAACAGGCGTAATTGTCTAGATGTCTTGTTTTCCAAATCGTAAATCGACAAAGATTAGATTCGGCTTCGGCGTCGGCGCCGCAAGTCTTGCATGGTTGATTTTCTAATCCGCGGGAGGATTTTCCCATGCTAGGCTCTTCTTTCTTTTTGCTAACAATGCCAACTAAAGTGCCAACAACAAAAAAAAGGAAGCATAAAAGCAAGAAACCCCCCCCCCCCCAAAAAAAAAAAAAAAAAAAAAAAAAAGGGTTCTTGGACTGCCAATTAGACTATTTAGGGCTTAGCCAATAGCCTAGAGCGTTTAAAAGGGGGCCCGTGTTAGGAAGAGCTTTCTGTTTAATCTAGAAACCTGTCACATTTTCGTCTAGCTATTAGGAGACAAGAATCAAATGCAGAAGCAAGCATCGAAATCAAAGAGAGCGTATGGCAGGCTTGAGCAGAAGAAGAAGAGGAGAAGAAGAAGAAGAGGAGGAAAATCTTGGTTTAGATGAGACGCTGTTTCAGGCTTCGTGAGGACCGCTTCTGATATTAACGATTTAGTGGCTTTCCCCGTTTTTGTTTTTTTAAGTTGCATTCCAGCGGGCGGGTGTTGAAAGAAAGTGCAAAATCAAGGACTCAACTACGTAACTAGGATGGATGGCTGTTAAACTTGTTTGTTTCTTCTTTTTTTTCTCGTAACCCTCCAGATCAAGCACAGAAAACGCTTTTTTTTTTTTTTTTTCCAACTGATGCCTTTTCGTTCTGTATTCTTGCACTCAAGCCCGTGTATCAGACCCTAATGCTACGCCAACCCTCGTCCGGCCTGAAGAAGTGGGGGCTTTATATGACTATATTTCATGCGGGCAAGCTTTCCTTTCTGGGTCAGCTTCTTTTCTTGCTGATGGTAGAAGAAAAAAAAAGAAAGAAAAAAAGAAAAAAAGAAAAAAGAAAGAAAAAAGAAAGAAAGAAAAAAGAAAGAAAGAAAAAAGAAAGAAAGAAAAAAGAAAGAAAGAAAAAAGAAAGAAAAAGAAAAAGAAAGAAAGAAAAAAAAGAAAGGAATTCTCGGAAGCGTTTATGATGTAATCGACAAAAAAAAAAAAAAAAAAAAAAACTTGTCCTTGCTGCCTTTTGGGCACAAATCCTCGTTAGCCCAATCAACAATCGTCATTAGGCTTTGCTCAAAGACAAAGCTCGCTCCGGCCCGCTTGCTAGACGCCCATACTTTGGCCGCAAGCCTTTTTTTACCTCTTTTTTCTCTTTTTTTTTCACTCTTCCTGCTGCTTTCCCTTTCTCTCGGCGTGACGTGATGACGGAAGCCAGAGTGGAGAAACCCAGCAAACCCTTTTTTTAATTGTTTTCTCTTCTCCTCTTTCAAATCGCCTGTCACCTTTTTTTTTTTTATCTTTGCCGCCGTCTCCGCTTCCTTTTGGCACTTATTCTTTCTTACTCCTCTTTTATTTTCCTCTCGTTCTGAAGAACACTTAATCACCGCCAAACCATCACGGCGACCAAGGTCTTTGTCGCTTTCTATACTGACTACTCTGTAGTAGCACTCCCTTTCTTTCTTCAGATCTCAAGAAAAAAAAAAAAAAAAAAAAAAAAAAAAAAAAAAGGAATGGCTAGGCGGCAAGGGCGCTTATAAGCCTTTTGGCTTGGTGGTTTCTACAAGTCACGTGTGATGTGACTCTTTTCGTTGTACTCCGTACTGTGTAGCGTTTGCTGATTTCCCAGCTGCGATTTTCAAGCAAGGAGAAACTTTGCAAGTCTCGTATTACAAATGGCAGCTGTCAGTCTAATGCAGTAGAGCCTACTCCGTACTAGGCAGCCAGTGCATTTACTCCGTACGCTACAGTCTACCTCAGCTAGCTCAGCTCTATCTATTACTACCACTAAGAGTCATTCAGCTTTTCTACACAGTAATTCCAAGACTGCTCCCTCGGGCGTTTAGCCCTGTAGCTTTGTCGCTTGTACATGAGCAACTTGGAGCCCTTGCATTGCTTGACGACAGGCCAAGATGTAGGGTTGTAGCGGGTAGGGTTTCCCAGGCTAAGAGGGAAAGGAAACCCTTGTGACACAACGACCAACGTATGCAGGCACTTAAGCGCGTATTGTAACTTGCATGTTCAGGACCAACACAAGTGCAATTCTGTTGGAACAGTAAAGCAACTGTCTTGATTAGGCAACATTGCAGCGCTTCTAGTGATACTGAACAGCCAAGCAGCAAACAGCACTATTCATTTAGGGCTCAACACGGCCGAGAACGCGGCAAGTGACAGCTCCCAATGGACAGTTTCAAGGTCAGGAACAAAGACCATCACACGCGCCTCACCTCCAAGTGCAGCTGTAAGTGTCCACGCAACGTGAAACGCCATGTGGGCCTTTGTGTGATTAAATGTTGCACAATAAGGAGCCTATAATTGAAATGGTGTCAGGAAAGTGACTTGTGCAACATTAGTTGTTACGTGGATATGCTGATGTGAGAAGATGCATCAACAAGTGAATAGTGAGATGTTGCTTGGTATTCTTGAGTGGTGCTTGACGGCTCATATCTACAGGTGTTATCTCACAAATCACGAATAGATGTAAATAGACTTATGGCTAAGAAACACGGAATAAATGGCATAGTTGAGACAACTCTGACTCTTGAAGCCTTTTTCTTGTGCCTGGAAAACGATCAAAAAATGACAACGGACGACAATAACCACTATATGTTTTCTCGCTGTCACGTGTCTAGGGGCCCGAAAGAAGTAACCTTTGATGCCAAAGATGGGAAAAGCTTTTATACAAGTACGTTTGTTGGGTAATTACAATGTCCACAAACGAAATTTCCCACAAAAAAATATTAAACTCCCCCCCCCCCCCCCCACGAAAATCCCAAAATCGAGTCACTGACGTCACCTTTTTGCCCCCGCTAACACACTTTCTATATACTACATGCAGCCGGAGCTGTTCCTGCCTTCAGTCTTGATAAGCTGCAGCTTCTTCAATCCCGACTTTCCTTAGCCTTGAACACGTATAATACGCGTCTCCACAACGCTCTTTCCCGATGCTGCAGGTCTCGCTTATAGGGCGGAAATGGACTTGCTCACGTCCAGAAGAGGTAACTACGTTTGCCAGAATGAGAATGAGCAAGATGCTTGGAGCTAAATAATCTTTTTGCAGACAGTAGCTACCGCATCTGGAAGTGCTTTCCTGCAAATGGGAAGGAGCGGAAGGCGGTCAAGTACCGACTATAAAAGCAGCATCTGCCACTTCCGTTACTATGTGAAGAAGGGAAATTTCTTTTACTCTTTTTTCTTCATCTTCATAGTCACATTTTCTTGGCTGCGCTCAACGACGATTCCATTATTATCATCATCATGTCCAGCGGTAAAAAGCTGGGTGTTATTTCTGCTCTTGGTCGTCTAATTCGCAACAGCAGATCTTTCTTTCTCTGGCTCATCATAATCACTGCCGCGTTTGTTGTTTTGTGCGGCATATTGACCATCATTCGGATCCTGATCAGCTTCTGCTGCTTCGACAGTTTACGACGACGCCGCCAAAGAAACACCGGCTTCGCCCTCATCGACCTCGAAGCCCGAGCCGATCTGGCGGTTCTCTCTCCCGCCGTCCTGGCTCCTCCCCACTCTCGATGCCGCCGCCACTGGAGGCGGCTCGTCAAATTCCTCACGCCGTCGCCAAAGCCCGCGCGTGCTGCTGAGCCCGAGCGGTTCACTGTGCACGTGCCGCCGCCACCCGAGCGCTACCGCCATGCGCGCATCGTCCCCAATGAGACGTACTGCAGGCAACATGGCCTGAATGAGCGCGGCGAGGGCCCGCCTGTGTACGCGGCCGTGCCCCGCCAGGGTGAGGTGTCGCTCCTGGCTGAGTACGCCTACGGCACGCATATGCTGCCGCCGCATGTCATGGCTGTTGTGCAGGAGCTCCAGATGGGCCGCATAGGTGCTGAGTCGCGCACTCAGATTGAGCAGCTCCGCCGCCATCTGGAAGAAGATGCCCATCCGGTTCCCGAGCCGGTTTACTCTGCCGAGGATTGCAGCGCCGATGTACCCCCGGAGTACACGTCGGTCTTGGATCTCCAGTCGGTCGCTGACCAGGGCACACTCCCGACGTGTGAGCATGCCATTGATGCGGCTCTGTCTCTCCCCACGCCCCTGTTGGCCAGACCGCCTCTGATTCGCAGAGATGTCTGGCGGGTTCTGCCAGTGGAGTACAGCGGCTCCTAAGAACCTCCGGCTCTGCATCTCTAGAGAGCATGCAGCTATATAAAAATTTCTACTTCTTCAGTCGCAAAGCTGGTTTCATGTTCAGTCAAGAGACTGATTCCTTTTTGAGCAAGGCTTGACCACGGCCCGTGAGATAGGCCAAGTCTAGCGGCAATGGCGTATAGCATGTATTTTGTGACCAAATATTGGCACATGGGCCGTTTTGCTTTGTTTTTGTTTTTTTTGCCGTACTGCTACAAGGCGTCGAGTCGAACCTTGGACTATTCCCAACACAGTGGATACAAAGTCTCCAAGGGGCTAGGAGGCGAGCGTGGCTTCAAGGTCACGATATTTTGACGGGATGCAACTTTGCTCCTTGTGTCAAGCGTTGAGACATACGGTCTCTTGAAATGGCCGTTTTCATTTAGATTATTTAGATAGAAATGTTTAATCTAGAAGAAATTTTCAAAAAGTTTTGTGGTGATTCAGGTCTCTTGCAGTGGTGTAGCAAAGGGAGTGAAGCAAGTTAGTACTAGTAGTAGTACATAATACTAGTGATGCTTGTCCGACTGCAGTTTTCCGTGGCCTAAAATAGAAGTCGGATAGACGCAAGCGGACAAGGCTGAGGAATAGGTTGCCATTTGTGTCTGTGCTGCATCTGAATAGCGGGGTATGGTGTGTTTGCCACAAGGCTGTGAGGACAAGACTAACAACGACCCAGTCTGGGAATTTTATTCTTTTACTGGCCATCTTCATTCTCCGTCTTTCTTATTTCATTTTTCATTACTTTTTTTTT
Source organism: Thielaviopsis musarum (assembly GCA_001513885.1). NCBI lineage: Eukaryota > Fungi > Ascomycota > Sordariomycetes > Microascales > Ceratocystidaceae > Thielaviopsis > Thielaviopsis musarum. The sequence goes on from LKBB01000233.1 coordinate 35,830, forward strand.
TTTTTTTTTTTTTTTTTTGGGACAATATTTTATATAATTTCTCGTCGTGTTTCTAGACGCTTTTTAACTGGATCACATCTACACTCTATCGGCCACTTTATCCGCTCACTATGCCGCGTGCTATCAGAGGTATGACGGCTTTTAAACTAAAGACTTCTCTAAAGACTTTACCTCTAGATAAAAGATTTACTAATACCGCCCAAGGCGTCCTCGTCGAATGCGACCCGTCAATCAAATCCATCATTGTCAATATTGACAGCGCGCGTCACGACTTTATCATTGAGGATTTGGACGATACGCGCGTGGTGATTAAGGAAAACATGGTGGCGATTTTGAAGGAGAAGCTTGAGCATGTTTGTCTCCCTGGCCCTTTTTTTCTTTTCCTTTTTTTTCCCTTTTTTTCCTTTTTTTTCTTTTTTTTTTCTTTTTTTTTCTTTTTTTTTCTTTTTTTTCTTCTTTTTTTTTCTCATCTTTTCCTATGCTCTTCTGCCTCGTCCCTAGAAAATACTAACTCCAACAGCGCCTCAAAGAAACACAACAGACCGTCGAAGATACCGACTCGGACTAGAAAACGCAGTATCTATAGGCTTTTTCTACCCCCTCTCATGATAATTTGATTACGACGGCCCAAAACTTTTAACAGCAAGCAAGTAGATTTCAATATAGTACTAGTATTTATCAAAAAGGAACCAACATAAAAGAAAGAAAGAAAAAAAAGTGCCAACAAGTCATTCATTTCGTGATGCAAAAAGGATAGAAAGAAAACAGGGAAAATAAAAGAAAATCAAAGCTTCTCATACTTGACTTTGCGCTTCGAAAAGCCCGACAATAGTGAAGACTTAAAGTCTGCCGACTGTAGAGCCGCGCCGTTCCACACAGCAGTGAAGCGTAAATCTACCAGCGTTGGTTAGCAACTTGATTTCATATTGTGTTTAATGGGGAGAGTTTATGGGGAGAGTTTATGAGGAGAGTTTATGGGGAGAGTTTATGAGGAGAGTTTATGGGGAGAGTTTTATGAGGAGAGTTTATGGGGAGAGTTTATGGGGAGAGTTTATGGGGAGAGTTTATGGGGAGAGTTTATGAGGAGAGTTTATGGGGAGAGTTTTATGAGGAGAGAAAACCTACTGTCCTCTACCGAGTGGTCCCGCGCATGAAGCAAAATCTCCTTTGTTCCCTGCACCGCCACCGGACTCTTCTCGGCAATCATAGTCGCCAGGCCAATCGCCTGCACCAGCGTCTCCTCCTTGCCAACGCACACGCGACTCACAAGGCCAACATGTTCGGCCTCGCGTGCGCCGAATTCGCGTGCCGTAAAACACACTTCGCGCACCCAGCTCTGGTTGCCGACAATCTTGGGCAGCCGTGCCAGCGAGCCCACGTCAGCCGCCATCCCAACATCAACCTCCTTGACGGCAAAACGCACGTCTTGCGTGCAGAAGCGCACGTCGGCACAGCAGGCAATGTCGACGCCGAGTCCGTAGCACAGGCCGTGGATGGCAGCGACGACTGGCTTGCCAACCACGTCCATGGCCGAAATGCAGTCCTGGAACTCGCCGATATGGCCCCGGAGGACAGCCGCCTTGCGGGCTACGTCACGGCCGTCATTGTCCATGGAAGCAGCCATGGGGCCGGTGGCGGCGGCCTTGACGTCGAGGCCCGATGTGAAGGCGCGCTCGCCGGCGCCCGAGAGAACAATGGCGCGCACGTTGTGGTCGCGCGCGAGGCGGCGGAAAATGTTGCCAAATTCCAGCCAGATGGGCTCGCTGAAAGCGTTGTGCTTGGTGGGGTTGTGGATTTCCACGTGGGCGACAAAGGCCGCAGGCGCACTGATACGGAAGAATTCGTAGTCTTCGTAGCCGGGGAAGGGCGGGGCCGGAGGAGGAGGCGGTGGCGGCGGCGGCGGCGGCGGCGGCGGAGAGGGCGGCCGCTGAGGGCGTTGAGTGTGGTGGTGGTGGTTCATGTGCGGCCGCGGAATATGGAGACTTCTTGGTGTAGGTTCTGGCTGTTGATGTTGATTTTGATGCTGTTGATGTTGGTGTTGATGATGTTGGTGTTGGTGTTGATGCTGAACAGAGTCCTGGTTCGAGCTTGATCCCGAGCTTGTCGTTGATCCCGGCCCGCGATGGCGCGTCACATCCGTCGTCGCCGGCGACTGCGGCGCAGTAGGGGGGAACGGAGAGCCCACGGGGAACTGTGAATCGAGCGGAATCTGAGGTGGGAGCGAGCCGGGCGGAAGAGAGCCGGGGGGAAGATAGCCCGAAGAGGAGTTGCGATGCTGGGACATTTTGTGTGTGTGTGAGTCCAAGAGAATTTGAAGGAGATTAATCTTTGTCCGGTTCAATATTGAATTAAGATGAAAATGCGCGTCTCGCCAAAAATGAAGATAAAATAAAAAAATGAAGATAAAATAACAAAAGAAAAAAAAAAAAAAGCGAATAGAAGAAAGGGAAAAGGAAAAATGGCAAGTCGGAAAAATGTCACGAAAGAAAAGAAAAAGAGAGAAAAAGGGAACCGAAATTTGACGCTGCAGCTCAAAAGAAAGACGGCAGAAACACACGGCTTGTTCACCGTAGCAAAAAGAGGGAAAGAAGCCTGGTTCTTTCCTTTCTGTACTGAAGCCTGGTTCTTTTCTTTCTGTACTAAAGCCTGGTTCTTTCCTTTCTGTACTGAAGCCTGGTTCTTTCTTTTCACTTTTCCAACCTTGTGCCCTTTACCTTGCTCTGTTTAATTAAATTGTTTTGGCTTCTGAGTACACGATGCGGCGCGTATCGTCAACGGCTTAGTGACAAGAAAAGACCGGATTGAAATCGACTGAAAAAATAATAATAATAATAATAATAATAATAATAATAATACGGCGAATCTTGCGCAAAATGTCTTTGCCGCCCAATCCATTCAACCTTTCTCAGCTCACCTCTCATTTTCATTCGTCCATGAACTTGTTCACCTTTAAACTTTACCCGAGCTCCTTCCTCTGCGCTGTCCAGCTATTTCACAACCCCCCTATTCTTTTTCTTTTTCTCCTTCTATTCAGCTGAAAAAAAGAAAAGAAAAAAAAAAACCCTCCAAGCCGAGGCTTCCTTCCAAATAAAGGTTGCTTCAACTTCACGCTATAGCAATAATACAATAAAAAATACAATAAAATAAAATTAAAATAAAAGGCTCGCTGAAGCTGTCAAATGCACTCCAGTCCCAATAAGATCGACCCAGGCCAAGCTGTACACTTGTTGTGTACTCTTTTTCTTGGCAAATCCACCTCGGCTTTTCTTTTCTTTTCTCTTTCCATATAGTTTTAGCTTGTGAAGACGCGTCATTCGTTCTATTGCTGTGGCTAAACACCCCCATCAGAGCCACCATCAGACATCACAACCTACCAGAACTGACCTCTCATTGGCAGTCCAACTCCCCGCATAGCTTATTCAGCACATGCAACCTCGCTAACCTCTTCTAAATCTGTCATTCAATCACTCACTCACAACTACTAAGACAGATCCAAATATTAAATAACATTCAAATAGCTAATATCAACCGAACAACCAAAAAAAAAATTAAACCAGGGCATCGCAAGAAACAAAAATCAAAGCATTAATGAAGAGAGCCTTTATACACATTTAGTTAAATGGGAGGGAGGGG
>LKBB01000234.1:0-35103 GCA_001513885.1 Thielaviopsis musarum
CCCCCCCTCCCCTCCCCAAAAGATAAACAAATAAGGAGAGAAGAACAAGAAACAAAAAAAAAAAAGAAAAAAGAAAAGTCAACGCAAAATTGTCAAAGCTGCAGCAAGTTCGTTGTGCAAACAGATAAACGATCGAAAAGAAAAGCTCTAATGGATAAAGAAAAGAGGGCTACTGTTAGTAGCTCCTACTGGAGACGGGGATCATAGGCACATGTGTCAACAGGCGGAAGGTGCATGTGGTGCGAGGCACGGTGTGTAGAAGACCGCTGGCTAGGCGGGTACCCGCTCAGCTGGCTGTGGTGGCTCTGGCCATGGTATGGATAACCACTGCCATACTGGCTAGAAAGCTGAAACGAGTTGTAGTTATCGATGGGGGGCAGCGTGCCGCTGTACCCAGTGGTTCTATAGTTGGAGCTCATGAGGTTCTCCGGAGTCGACATGGTAGCGCCGGGCGTGGTCGGCGACACAGACATCAGCGGCTCGTGAGGTGAGACAGAGCTGGAGTGTAGTGAGGCTGAAGAACTGGATTCGGAGAGGCCGCCTAGAGAGTGAGGCTGATTGAGGTACGATGACTGAGAGGGCAGGCTCGATGACATAGTCATGTGGGGAGGCTCTGGGCCAGAAGTCAGCGCAAGGCCGTTGGGATTGATGTAGCTACTGGTGCCGGTGGGCTGGTTTTGCTGGGTTGGCGTCATGTACACAGGTTCCATGTACCCAGTCGCTGAAGTCTGGGCGAATTCGTTAGGCGGAGAAGAGTAGGCGATGGGAATGCCGCCCATCATACCGGGAACCATGTTGGCTGGGTTATGGCGCATGGGCGGGCTAGGGATAGAATGGTGAGATCTTTGCTGGCGGGAACGTTTCCCGGAGGCTTCGATAGCCGGCGAAGGTTCATTCCGGGAGTCAGCTGCAGCATCCGAAAGCTTTCTTTCACGCTTAAGTCTGCCTAGATTAGAGTAACCCGTGTTAGAAATACAAAATTCATAGACGGCGCTTCAGCGGCGCTCCAGAAAAGGCTGAGACATAGGCATAGTGGCAGTACTTACGGTACTTGCGCTGGGCAATACGATTCTGTGTGCGACGGCGACAGGCCAGGTTGGGCTCCTGTGTCCAGTCTTCGTCCGGACGGGCGTCGGCACTGAAAGCACTGCTCGAGTACATGGCTGAACGGGCCGTGTTGGACTCAGTTGACCGGTCCCGGTCAAGGGCTCCAGAAGAGTTGTGCTCAACGGGCATTTCCTGGGGAACGCAGACCTGGTAGTGGCTGGAGGGGGCCAGGCTTGACATTGTAGCGTAGAGTATCGTGAAGAAATTGGAAACTTCTATGTGGTGTCGGTGGACTCAGTAAGAACTCGGTGTATCGAGATAGTTTGTTACAGCGAGGCGTAATAATATACAAGTAAGAAGATGATTTATAGCTGACAGCTAATGTTAAGCAGTGCTCAGCAAGAAAGACGGCGGATTATGAAGATGAGAGTAAGTGAATGAATTGGTGAGGATGATAATAATAATGAGGGTGAGGATGAGATGATCAGGGGAAGACAAAGAGAAAGTGTAGAGGCGAGTGAGTGAGAACAGCTGATGAGATCGAGCGACAAAGGGAGAAGTTTATATATTTATATTCCAGATCGACAAAACAGGCAATCTAGTTCTTGTCAGCCTAGAAACAGGACAGGGCAGGCGCCTTCTGCGGAAACCATAACAAGAGAGTTAAGCCAAAACACTGAGCCGAGCAGACCAATGGCAGGGAAAGTGGGTTGCAGTTTGCCCAAGATCACTTATCCTGGGCGCTGGATAGTTGATTGAGTAAGTGGTTTGCACTGGCCTTTCGGACTCTTGAGTACTTTTGGAGCAAAAAAAAAAGAAAGAAAAAAAAAGGTTGATTTAATAGTCAAGTTTAGCTGGAAAATAAAAGAGACATAAATTGAGAAAATACATCGATAAAATGCCTCTTATTTTCTTTTTTCTTTTTTCACATTAAAGCTCCAAATTTATCTCAGGGCCGTGTCGTTCGCAAGCCAAGGCGGCAGGACAAATTCCTGGGTGGCTCTAGTCATGTTTCTTTTTCTGTTCCGTAATTGTCTGTTTACAGAGTACTTTATGTCAACCCTATGATTTGATATATCGAGACCGAAGCGTTTTCGTGGATTTTCTTTTTTCCAAAATTCACTTACTACATTGTCTAGGCTGACGTTAGCTACTTGCCACAAGGCGAGACAAACTACAGCAAGGGTATGACTAGCACACAGCATCCAACAAGACTATACTCTGTAGATGTCATTAGAAAATATTTCCTCTAGGCTGATATGCAGGCCCTGCCGTGTGTCATTTAATTTAAAGTGCTATGAGAAAGGTGCAGTGCAGAGTACCTTTACTCTCTCCTCGCCCTCCTACTGTGAAGATCCAACCAGCCACCGAGGTGCCATTCGCATAATCGAAAGCAACAAGGCGGCCGGGCAAAGCACAGACTTCCGGTGGCGGATTAACTAGCGCGGGGAACCCACAAGGTAGCCGGACTAAAACATGGACTACTGTATAAAACTTAGCGGGAGGAGCAGGGAATAAGGGCTGAGAGATCATGGTTGGAGTTAAGTTTCAAGACAACGAGATAGCGAGAAGCCAAAAAAGAATCGGGACAAATATCAGGCCAGAGAAGAATCCTCACAAACATCTCTCTGCTCACCTCATGGAGTACAAGCAGTATCGTATCGCAACATGAAGCCAAAATAGATTCAATCAGGTCAGGCTGACTGCCTGTCTATTATAGACACATCGATTTACAGTATAATGCCTTTTTGGTTTTTCTTTCTTGTAACTTTTCTGGTTGTTCGTTTTGGGCCGGAGAAAAGGACAACTTGGAAAGAATGTAGAGGGTAAATAGCCGCGACATCCAGCTCCTAGAGCATAGAAATAAAGAAGCCTGGAAGCGGGAACGGTAAGAACAGACACTAAGCTGTAAGTAGCACTAATTTTTACTACTCTACTCCGTAAGAAGAGCTATTGAACTGTATTACAAGAGAAAAGAGAAGGAAGAAAGGCTCAGTAGGCCGCCGCATATGCAATAGCAACTACGTAATTTTGATAGAAAATTCAGTTTAAGACTTTATGTATACAGTAAACAGATTTACTGACGCATCTGGAAAAAAACGACACAAAATAAACAAATGGAGATTTGGAGTGGGGAAGAATGAAGGCAAGTCGTTCGTACACAGTGAAGGATCAACTTACTTAAGTACTTTAGTTAGTGCATGCGACTTCTTAAGGGAAAGAACACGGCAGGGCAAGACGATGGAAGCAGGTGGCCAGTCGGGTAGAATAGAAGTGCAAGATAAAAGGGAGGCCTGCTCTTATTCAGCCAGTCCGCATATCACAGCCCGGCTACTTGCAGACTATACAAAAAGAAAAGACTGTGCATGCTCGGTGTATTGCTGAGTCCCTCATCGTAAAAACATTTTCATTGGAAAGACGCAAAAAACTTTCTCGTGCGCGCATCTTGTAGGAGCGAAAGGGTGATAACAAGAGACATGCAGGAGGCACATTCAAGCAGCCTACCTCTGTTTTTGTATTTCTGTTTCCCATCCATCTTGGTCTTGGCTTTAGCACGAGCAAAAAGATCTACTGTGATATAGGATCGGGGCCTATACCACAGTGTGAGCTCCCTAGCTGCGGCTTGCCAGGTCTCAATCCAGCTAACTAGCAAGTTGTTTTCGGCTTTCTTTCTTTCAGTGTTTTTTAGGGAGAGAGAAGTTGAGAGTGAAACGGGTGGATTTCTGGCTAAAGTGTACTGAAAAAAGGAAAACAGACAAAAAAAAAAAGAAAACAGACAAAAAAAAAGAAAAAAAGAAAACAGACAAAAAAAAGGAAAAAAAGAAAACAGGCAAAAAAAGAAAAAAAGAAAAAAAGAAAACAGACAAAAAAAAAAGAAAAAAAGAAAACAGAAAAAGAAAAGGAAACAAAAAAAAGAAAAAGAAAAGTCGCCGGCTGGCTAGCTTCTTTGGTTAATGTTTTTTTCTTACAGGGGTCTAGCTTCAGTGCGCAGTGCACAGTGTATTGATTCACCTAAACAGTACGTACAAATATGAAACTCATAAGCTTTTAGTAGTAGTACTTGTAGTACTACATAACTCAATAACAACAAACGAATGTTTGCAGTTTCCAACAGGGATTTCAACTATGGAGTACATAATAATAGTAACTTGTGGTACCCCCAGAATCACAAAAGGCCAAAGGTCAAAAATGCGCCTTGGTGCAGTTCATGTTTGCATTAATGTTTGGGGCCTTGGAAAATTATCTTCCCGAGCGAATCCTTGGAAAATAACTAAACAAACAATTCTTGACAAGCAAAAGCGTACACCATAATGGACCGTTTTTTTTTTTTTTTTTGGTTTTCTCAAAGTTACATTTCAACGCAGTGACTTCGTCACGACGTGTCAACCAATGACCCCTGGTCCTAGCTGATCGGAGCTACCCTTATAAGGCTTGCAGCTACATAAAGTAAGTAAGTACTAAGTATGTCCTTCGTTACATACTTACTACGTAAAGTATGGGTAGAAACTGTATTGGCGAGCTCTTTTGGGTCGGTATACTATGACTTATCATGTGTGTATGCTGCCTAGAAGCGAAATCATTTTCTTGAGCTCTGTAATGCATCATCTACTTGTTTCTTTGGCCCATGAATGAATTTCGCCCATCTTGTTAATAGTGCTACTGCCTTGCCTGCCTCTTGCGTACTTTGAAAGCGGGGAATGAGATCAAATACAAACGGAAATTAAAAAAGGTGTAGAAAAAAGACTTACTGAAGAACGGAAGAGGAAACAGAAGCTATACATATGCATTAAGTTCGAAACCTACTGAAAAGCTGCCGAGCTGATAATACTCTATACATAGCCAGCTTTCATTCTCACGATGCTAATACTTGTGCTATTCAAGAGATACTCAAAAAAGATGGCATATTTATTTCCTTTCAGTATGCCTAAGGCAGCTTCTTAAGACTCAATTGATACACTTATACTTACACTTGGCTCATATCACTTAGCACAAATACGAGATCAAGAAAAAAAACAGCCCAATCTTTAAGTGAGAGCAAGCAACGAAGAAAAACTTACTACGTACATTTAGGTGTTCCCACATTCGTAAACTTGCATATAACACACAGTCTCTTATCCCACTGTAAATATGTATATTCGGTTACACTCATGAGAAGTCGCTGGTACCAAGTATAATGGCAAGTCCCGGTATGACAAGTTTAATGTTCGCATCTTTAGCGCAAGTTCTGTCAAATTCAACTTGGCTATTACTACGGAGTAGTGACCATTAACAAAAAGTAATGATGAAAACTGTCAGAACGCATGATGCTCCGAATACAGACTAGAGGCAAATGCAGCCTGGCATTTGGGGTAAGAAAAAAAAAGAAAAGAAAAGAAAAGAAAAACTATAGCAAGAGCCGCTGCCTCCCTGGAATTGTGACACATCTAGCTTGCTTCTTGCGTTTGTGCTGATATTGCGATATGTTCTGCTTGTCTGTTCTCTCAACGTGGCGCCTCGTTATTTTGCTGAACCGGTCGGACAGCCCTAAAACAACGCCTCTCAATGCGGCCGTTGGTTATCTATCATCCCGTGAGCATGTGGCTACGCATTAGTCTACGCCCGCCGACATCTGCCTGGTCGGGTTTATTAGAAGATAGTACTCCGTATTAACATGCCAGGTCTTTTTGGGTATGGCAGCTTCATCGCTTTGTTTCTAGGCCCCAAACATATAGCTTCTTTCTGATTAATATCCAAATCTTTGGGGAAAAAAAAAGAGAGAGAGAAAGAAAGAGAAAAAAAAAAGAAAAGGAAAAACTAAAAAGAGCCCCCGCTCCGGTTGAGTCGTCGCCAATTCCTACAAAATAGATGGAATAAGAAATCACATGTGGCCGATAAAATCTGAAGTCCTCGTTGCTCGGATCAATCACAGCTATTTTCTCGGGTATAGGCACCTCTTGGCCCTTGTCTAACACGTTTTTTTTTATTTTTTAATAAAATAATACTCTGTAGTAATAAAAAAACCTTTGGAGAGGAGTAATGTGTACTCCGTAATTGACCACAACAAAACAACCGAGTTGAAGGGCTGGACCTCGATTCGACCAATCTTGACGGCCTCAAAGATGATGTGTATCACTTCACTGGTTCTGTGGCCAGAAAAAGAAGATAGCGGGGCAAAAATGCATCGGATAACAGGGTGCGAAAGGACTTCAACGCTTCGATAGTACACTGTAGTTGTACAAGTAGCAGTCTGAAAAGAGTTATAACACATACTTACACAGCCGCAGGCAAAGTCACGACTACAGACGTTTTCCAACGAGATCAAGAGGCCTCATAATTTTTTTGGTCACATTACAGTATTTTCTTTTACTTGTGTTCTTGTGGCATTACAGAGTAACTCATAGTGGTTTTAAACACAAACAGAAATTTAGCATATTCTTCCTTTTTTCTCGTTTTCTCATCATAATTTGGCCCCCCGTGACTTGTGACTGGCAAATCAAGAAAAATGTAAATAAATGAGGGAAAAAAAAAAAAGAAGAAAAAAAAAGAGGAAAACAGAAAACTCCCCGTCATCACAGCATATACAGTGTACTTTTTTTCATTATTGTTTCCTCTTGTCTTCTTCTCGTACCATGTTCTTTGCATAACGCCTTGGGATTCCGGGGTTTTCCCTCTGAGCTACAGAGAAGATACTGGCAACTTGTGTTTTGTACTTGTACTCCGTAGTATCTTCTTTCCCCCATTCTCGTTTGTTTATCTTATTATACAGTCATATCGGAAAAGAAAAGAAAAGAAAAAGGTTCTTACTAGAGCGTGCGGTAAGAGACAGCCTGTCAAATTATCAAACCCTATGCATGTGAATGTGGATGTACAAGTGGCTGCATAAAATAGTAGCATGTCACCCTACAACTTCTTTTTTTACCTACGGAGTATGCTTCTGCACTATTGTTTCGACAAGAAAATTGATGAATATAACCTTGAAATGCTCAATCCAGTGCAAATTTAAACCAAGATTAAGCAAAACTACTACTGTGTACACAGTAGTACTATCAAATGCAGCCGAGGTGGCCAATTTATTAGACAGTGTTGAGAATATTCGAAACAACAATCTCCAAGGCCTAAACGGCGGGTATCATAATACTTCGTATTAGGGTGAACAGAAGACTTTTGTGAATTTTTCTTTTCGTTCCATTTTCCATTTCTTTTGATTTGTGTTTTTCCTCGAGGTCCAGCCTCTTGCGGGCCCTGCTGTGGTCACCGTCTCCGGTCCGTAACTTGACAAGTTAGCAAGCACAGTCAACCTATGATTATTGCTATGATGATAACACTCGGTGCGTCTTACTCGAGAAAATACGACGACTTAATAGTTCCTGTCAAACTAGTTAGTGCTGACGAAAGGTCTCTGGACGAGTAATACCAAGTTTGAAATATATAAAGTACCACTCTATACACGATAGATAACGCGTTTGATACTGCGTAGCAATGGCAGTGCATGGCTGAGAAACATAAAGCCTTTGCTTGAATTTTCGGTTCTGTCTTGTTTATCTTTTATTTCTTTTTCTCGCTGTCGGTTTAAGCCAAGCAAGGCGGCACGGCGGGTTCCTTTCACGGCGACTTTGTCTAGACGAGAGGGGGTTCTGAAATCTTTACTGCGTACTCCGTAGTAGGACGAGGCTCAGTAGTAGTACTATTATGGCACAGAATGCTGAGAAGGAAATACTTTGTAAAAAAAAGAAAGAAAAAAGTCTTGTGTACTACTACACAGTAGTATTAATACTGCTGCCTGCTTACTTCTGGCCCCTGTTTACATCGATAACAAAGTTTGGGTAGTGATAAATATAGCTTTGGGAATAGCAACAGCATTGCGCGTTGCCCTTCCTAAATCGAATAACGAAGGCGAGTGTAACTATGGTGAAGCCGTTGGCATTTTTTTGTGGTACTGAGAGTTCACATGTACAAGGTACAGTGTTGTGGGGTCCATGCAACAACAAGCGGAGCCTAGCACATTAAATGGGCATTTTCTGCGGGCTGGCATGCACGCACAAACTTACTTACCAAAAGACCGGGCCTCAGGCTTGTTGTTTTTTTGCTACAAGTACTACTCTGCACAGAGTATTACACATTGCTTTTTTTCTCTCTACTTTTTTTTTTTTTTTTTTTTCCTCGAGCCACTGGAAATAAGGATAGACCCAGTCCACCAGTTATCTCCTTGTACTAAAAACGCGGGATTCTTGATTCCAGAAAGAGAATACGGCCAAGAACAGGAGAACGAAAGGCCGAAAGGGCGAGGATAAAAAAAAGAAGAAAAAAAAAAAAAGAAAATACGGAGCCTTGGCATACAGTACTGCGTATGTCTATTCTGTGGAAAAAGAAAAAGAGAAATAAAGTGTAGGCAAAGTACGGATTACGTGTTTTCCAACATTTTCATAGGCAGTACTGCGTAAAAGACAGTAAAATAACGATAAAAATGAATCTATAAAGTACTCCGTACAGAGTACGTAGTAGAGCAACTGAAGCTGGGGCGAACACATCTAAAATGGGTTCCTTCTTTTCAGACATTTAGCGCTTATTCTCTGTATTTTGTCCTTTTTTACCACACCCAGATAACGAAATATGCTACTGATAAGTGGCCGCTTTTGGTGTTTACTTTCGTCGTTCTTTCTTGTTCTTTCGATATTTCTTTTCGTGCCGCCCTAAACAAATCGACTACTGTACGTTATACTAATGATTATGTTTCTTCTTGTACGACAAAGTCAGACTTCTGGGGTTGTTCGTTCTAAATCATTTATTGTGACACAACTTATGAGTTTATGAGTGCACCTTCCCAGCGCTGAAACCAGCCCAGATGTCCCAAATTCCTTGCTACCAACTTGCTACTAATGCTAAGCCACGTTCCTAGTGTTTGTGCTCGTCATTTTCTATCGATATTGAATGAAAAAGCGGTCAGCCAAGTGGCGCATTTCCCTAACTTATCAATGATAGTATCACTAAAAAGAAAACTGACAGAAAACCCAAACAGGTTTCGCTAGAATCCGGTCAAGGCCTCACTACAGTCCGCTCTATATCCTATAAGCTAGTAGACCAAGATATTACTGTACTGTGGAGGCCGAATAGCTTTCTTGATAACTATCTTGATAATTACCACTGTTGCTAATACAGTGTACAACAGAGTAATTTCTAGTTAGTACTAGTGATATCATTCATACAAGTTACGCAGTACCGTATGTACACAAAGTACAAGATGAATATGTAGACACTGGCGCACCAAATGAGGCTATTAACTTTAGTCTAGTGTAACATGTCAAATTTCTTCTCCCGAAAAGGAATTAGTCGTTCCTCAATCATCCAGGCCTCTCGCTTGTTAATCTACGGAGTACTGTATACAAGTGCTTGCCGCAATGGCTTGTCAGATTCCACTCGGCGTGTTTCTAGTCTAGTAAGATGACAGCTACAAGTAGACATATTAAGTACAGTAGTATAACATTGCGTGATTGCTGACTGGAGTCAGTCAACCCTCGGCGGCAAATTAAAGATAAAAATATTTATATGAATAAATTTATGACATTCGGGAATGTCCTTGTTTGGGCTATACTTTTGCGGAGAAGCGAAAATGATGTGCCGACAAGGATACAAGTAATCATGGTCGGCTTCCATCCCCATTCCTACTCCGTCAGGCCATATTTTTTTTTTGGGTTTCTTCGCAACTTCTAATCTGTATATTCCCGTCACGCTCCTTCCATAAATCACAAAGCATCCATCACAGTGGCTTGTGGGGAATGCACAATGTTAGTCGACTTTGCCTGAAAACCCTTGACCTTGTGCTGTGTTTGCTGTCCTACAGTACTGTATGATATGTACTCCGTAACTCATGCCAAATTATCCGTTTTGCCGGATAGAGGCGTATTGCATGTCACAAGCAATAGAAAAGATTGTTTTTAACCCCCAATTGACCGGATTGCATTGCATGTCTGGGGCGAGAAATTTAATTTCTCTATCTGAAGGCAACTGTCTACTTTGTAAATTGCCTCTGGAGGGCGATAATACTCAAGTAATGGTCTGATAGTACTGTGTACTACGATGTACTAGTGCTACTACTAGTGTTACAGCTAGTGAAGGCAACTTCCAATGAATTAGTGTGAATACAATTTAGCAAAAGAACAGAACAGCAAAACAAGAACGGAGGAGAAGCAAAAGAAAATACAGTGCGCATTACAGTGTGTTCAGACGGTATAAAGTACGAAGTACAGAGTATTTACTCCGTACGTTCGGGTACTGCGCCGGACTCACAGTTCTTAACTACTGTTACTAGCCAGAACTGATAGTGGCTTCCTTATTGACCTCGAAGTTGTGCATCGTCAGAGGCAGGTATAGGGTTAGCCTTTGGAAAAGTGAACAGTGTAGATACATTTGTTTATAGTAAAGTGCTCTGCTAGCAGTAGTAGTAGAACACATACATTGAGCATAAACAAGAAGCGCCACTTTGAGAACCAGACACACAAGTGTACGCACCATAATGGCGTCCGTTCTATCTGCCCGCTCAACTATGTCTTATGGGTGCTGCCAGTCTAGATAAATGATGCTCGTTGGTAAGCACTAGAAAACTGCAAGTCCGAAACATGAAAGAATATGGCGCTCGTATAGCTTTTATAGCCATCTCAATGTGCATGGCTATAGTGCCAAAATGGCGACGAAATACTAATAAAAGATAAACACCATGAAAACGGGCAAGAACATGTGGCACGGGTTATGCACAAAATTGCGTGTAATCTCGAGTTGGTCCTTTCTCCCTTTTATCAGGACAAGCCTCTACCACAAAACTATTTTATCCCAGTGTCTTAGTACTACTACTAATAGTAGAGCTAGCAGTGAGGTTACTTAAGTAAGTTATATAAAACTACTACATTAAAACTTACTAGCACAGGAATCGAAGCATGGCATGGCATGGCATGGCATGGTGCAAGTTGCAGCTCGGAAGTTTTTATCTGACATTAAAGCCGTGTCGTAGCTCCCAAGGTCAGAGTAACTTGCATGGCATGTCAGAACTTCAAAGTAAGACGGAGTCTGTAGAAGAGTGTGATAGTGAATTGACGTTGTAGCAGGGAAGGATTAGGATGAGCAGAAGGATGCCGGACAAGGACGCGGGTAAGCGAGCAAAACAATTATACTAGTACTACTACTACTACTACTACTACTACTACTACTACTACTATGTAGTACTGTAACCCTAAAACTAACTTTCCATGTTATGAAGTTTGTACGCTGTAAACAAGTTAGCAAAAGTACGTACTAAGTATACTACGCAGTATGAAGAGAAGCATACTGTATCTACAGATAGCAACTAGAGCAAATTCACTGACTACTTCTAGTACTTACCTTTCATATAACTAAAGAAAAGCCTGCACCTCTGAGCTGCACACACATCGAACGCTACTACTACATACGTGGATTTTTCAACATTTCCGTTTCTATCTCTTCTTTTCTTTTATTTGGTCATTGTCTCTCTTCTCAGCCCAGTCTCGGTCCCCTTGCTTTTCTCTCGCATCGTTCCTTCCACGCCCGCCCTGTCACGCTGTAACTACCTCCCTCTTTCTTTGACAAATCCAAACACACCGGTTTCTTCACTGCAGCCAAACAAATGCGACAAAGCTCTAAGCGAGCTCTAGACACCCCTGTCGCAAAGTCTGGCAACTAGTAGTACTACTACGTACAGAGTTGTACTTGCCACTACCCCTACTACTACTAGTAGTAGTAGTACTACAATATACATTACAATATAAGTAAGTACATGTTCTTTTTTTGGACCTTGCGCCATCACCCAAAAAGTACTTGCTAGAGGATGCCTAGAGCTATAAGAAACTAGAGCTCAAGATCTTCATTACAAGTAGCAAATATGTAAGTATGTATGTCCTCACTAAAAATGGATCTCTGCCTTGTACTATAGACCCTACATTCTGGCCCGCCTCGTCTTGTCTCGCCCATCCTTCTACGGCCACTGTCATTTATTATTCTATGGTTTTATGTATTCACGGTATCCTCATACACAAAAAGTGAATCTTTCGGAATATACGGAGTACTCTTCATGCGGCGCGACACCTTCTCTACAAACAAACCGGGCGGCTACAAATAGCGCCCGCAATCACTGTGTTCGCTCCAAATGACCCGGGCCTGTCACAAGACCCAAAAGAATGCGGCTTCTTGCGGCTTCCTACGTATTCTCAATAGGATGCATCATTCTACGCATATTTTACTTGTAAACAGGCACCCTATAGTTGCTCCGCTCACTGCAATGCACTGCAATGCATAGAGCTAAGCTGAACTGCACTGTGAAACGCCTCGCATTGGAGCTGGCCTCTTAAGCATGCCGCCCTCGTGTTCAAAGTTTGATTAGGCTGGCAAGCCAGCATCTTCCTTTCTTCTTATTTCCATCCAGTCAACTTGGCTCTATAATCTGTCCTTTTTGTGTGTCCTCTGTACCAATTTGTATTATTTTGGCATCTAGGCATTGATCGTTTCGCTGTAGCGCTGACATGACGAATACTCCGTAGGTAAGCAAAAACAAAGAAAGAAATAAAAATAAAATAAAATAAAATCCGGCTTCAGTTGGTGCCGAGGGACACGGGTAGGAAGAAGGTATGTGGAAAAGAAAGTGGAAGAGCAATATTCAGAGGTGTGCACCTATGTATTTACTCCGTAGAAACTACGACAGAGAAGACACCAGTCACACTTTGTATCTGCAATGTACTTTAAGCAACTACTAGTTGCCACAGAGTGTAAGCCAGAGTTTGCGTCATATTAAATGCAAACTCATCCAATTCTGGAACACCAATACCTCGGATCTTTGCATAGATAGTTTAGACATCTGTGTACTCCGTAGTTCACAGTATTGCACTTGCTCCCATCGCTGACAGGTACTTGAGTACGCAACTGGGTACGAACTGCTCTCTAGTCAGAGATTCGACTTATCACATATAAGTATAATCTAGCCCGGTCTTCGCACTTTCTTTCTTTTTCTATTTATGCTCATTTCCATGTCATTGATGCAGTTCTGTTCCTTCTTGTGGATTACGCCTCAATCGGATGACCGAAAACAAACGCATGATAAGTTCTATATGACAGGATACACAGGTCAACGACATTACTCTGTACTCCGTACTTATAGATGTGATTGCATGTTCTAGAGCATCGCCTGAAAACCAAGTTCACATACTCCGTACCTAAAGTGTGGCAGACAGTGTATATTTTGCCTGTGACTTCTTAAGCCAATCATACAAATAATAAAATATGCCCGTTTGAAGTGATTTTTGATTGGTCTACATGTCTCCGACCCTATACTAAAAGTTGATAGCCATCTGAGCAGGCTCACAGAATCCTATGCCCTCGTACAAGTAATCAAGTACTACTAGTAGTATCTCTAACAACCATTATTTTCATGGAACATTTGTTCCCATAGTACTCCGTAGTATCTTCATCTCATTTGACTGTACTATGTAGCTGTCATGACAACCATGCGTCTACAGTTATAAAAGCCAGCCACTGTAATACGAAAAATCTAGAAGTCTATTTCGCAGAGTTCCAGTTATATTGCTACCCGATTACTACTGCTAGTAGTAGTAGTATATTCCTCTAGGGAATATCAAGAAGAGCAAGAGTTGCTTTTTTTACTGCGAAACAAGATGTAAAACTCCAAAATCCGCCTTCGTTCTCTTCATCTAATAGAGACCAAAAAAAAAGAAAAGCATAGCAAAATAAATCTATATGTATACATATAATGCAGTACTGTCCTGTCCTATTCTAGGGAAACAAAAAAAGACGAAAAGTTTTGTTACAAAGCACAAAATCTATGGAAAAGATAAAGAAAAACAAAAGCCTATAACTTTTTGGTACTCATGATTAGAAATTAAAAGACAACGCGCGTATTGTTTTGAGCTTGAGAGCCCTTTGATGGCCCGGGATTGTCGAAAGGGTGTCGGAAGTGGCTCTTTACATGCTAACTAGGAGCCTGTTATTCTCTTTGCCACATTCTATATAGGTTTCATGACCAAGGAAGCGAACAGATATTTCCTATATCTGCATGTCGATGGACCAGGCCGGAGCTCCGCAATGAGATCTGCCCCAGTGGCATTGATGGCGTTGATATGGGCGGCTAAGCCGTCTATATGTTGTGGCCCCCATTGTTGTGCTCAGCAGTCGGGTCGGCTAGGTTGATTAGGAGCTGGGCAAGACAACGTTTAGTTGCGGCATCGTCGCGAAGAACGGCAGAGAATGTGGCGTCCCGTAGAGGCTCAGGAAGGCACTGCCGGAGGGCTTCGCGGGCTCTGGCATTGTCGCTAAGTCTATATTATATCATACATGCATTCTGGTTAATGACTTCATCCACATGTTGAGACAGAATTTCAATAATGGCATACCTGAGGAAGCATCTCACCACATGCTTCAGTAGTCTTGCCGTTTGCTGCTCGACAAGCTGCGTGACCATGTTGGAGAGTACCGTGCCGACAGCATAGAAGCGCTCGTATGTTGCGCAAATGTAGTTCAAGCCATTGTCGTCGAGTAGAATCTTTTGCACGATGAAGATAGCCACAGTCTTACTGAGCTCTGAGCCTGTTTCCATAATACGAAGGCATAGAGGGATGATCTCTGTCGTGAGAAGGAAATTGATAACTTCCGAGGAATCGTTCTTCACGAGGGCACCAATCACACCCAGTGAAGTGAGGCGAAGATACTCAAATGGCCGAGACTTCGACGTTGTGTTTAGGAACGGGTAAAGATAAAGAGGGATATGTGCTACAAAACAAAGTGACTTGTTAGTACCTCTGCAAAGCTTTAAAATCGAAAAGGTAAGAAAAATGCGCATCGTGAACTACGAGATGCGGTTGGCCGCACACACATAACGTACCATTTAAAAACAAAGTCCGTGTCTCATTGTGGGACGCAACGCATTGCAGCAGAGCAAGAGCATTGCACACGCGATTCGAAGCGGCAGCCGTTAGCTGCGATGGGCTGAGAAGAGTGTACACGGAAATAATTTCCTGAAGTAGTGAGGTCATGACACCTACAAGATTTCAAAGCAGGTTAGCATTTTGGACAGGTACTATTGAGTATAATTTCACTATGGCGCATGAAAAGATAGCGCATAGTAATTAAAACGTTGGGGATTTCCAACATACCAAACGAGTGCCAAAGTATGAGGGCAAGCTCCTGGACCTGCTCTCTCTTTTTGCTCAGCTCTAGCAGCGCAGCCTCTCTAGTGTTCTCGTTCAGAAGATCGGCAATGAAAGCCATGGTTCTTCTGTTGTCCTCTGAAACAATCATCTCATGACCAGCCTCGTGGCCGTGAGCATTGGAAAGGCCAGCCATGTTGCCGTGCGTAGCCATACGGTTGTAGTGCTGCTGCTGAGCTACGGAAGCGGCGGCGGCAGCCAAGTGCTGTTGCTGTTGTGTCTGCTGTTGCATCCATGATTCCGACTGGGTGTGGAACTGGTGGTGTTGGTAGACATGCGACGAAGGCATCATCTTGGCGGTATTTCTCGAGGTATCCGTGCTCTGGTTTTATTCTGTTGGATCAGACGGTATATGAAAAACGACTGCCAAGGCACTCGACGCTTCGGATTCGTGGTCGTGGGGGTTTGGCGATTTCGTAAATGCCCTAGGCCGAATTGACAGTATAAACGGGTATCGTTATAGGATCTCGTATGGTGCGACTCCCGTCGGTCTCAAAATTTCCGGCAATTGGCGTCGATGCTGTGTTGACGAAAACTGGCAATGTTGGGAATATGGACAGCGGATATTGGGAACGATCGGTCGGCACTACAATGTGGTCGGAATCAATGTAATATTACCGCCGCGAAGAGCAATTGAACATTAAGAGTAGTGTGGATGTGATAAAAAGGAAGAGTAGTAGGCTAATGGCCAGTACTTAAAAAAGGACGATTGAGTGGTTACAAAGAAGCTATGTACTTTTATTTCATATGTACGGAGTAAAGGTGTTTGGTGTAGAGTGTCCGTCCGATTAAGCTCAATAGCGTAGTAGTATTTCAGCATAGCCTTGCGCCTTGATGGGGGGCAAAAGTTTTTGACCATTAGCAAAACACAAAGCTAGGGCTAAGCTAATTACTACTAGTACTACTGCGTACAGCTCAGATGAGTAATGCAGTGGGGCTTTTTCAAGTTCTAAAATGTACTCCGTATATGTACGGCGCCTTAAAACAGCAAGCAAACAATATGACCACTAAGGATTGATATGTAAATAGCAAAAAAAGAAACTTTTGACTGATTAAATAAACAAATATATTCTTTAAAACGAGAAGGAAGGGGAAAAATTAAAATTCTATCATGAAAAGAGCTCCGTAGGAATGAAACACATAAATAGCAAAGGCACATGGAAACAAAACAAAAGCAAGGCTTTAAAATACAAAACGGTAATATTAAAAGTAGGTGTAAAAGTGGCAATAGATTTTACCAAGCAGTGATTGCGATCAAAGCCGGATATCCTTGAGAATCTGGTCTGCCATACTCTTGTATTGCCAGGTATTTCCAGTCATTCTCTTAAATTGGACGCCGTGGAGAGACAGCAAAGGGACCTTGACAATGAAGATCTCAAACTCCAAAATCATGTTGCCACCAAGGTCGCTTTGAACGTGAGTGGTGGTTTCTCCAATGGGACGGCGAGATGATGAAGCAGCACTATCGCGAGGTAGGCTATCAGTGGAGATATCAGAGTTCGAGTAGCTACGGTCCGTTGGGGCACGACCAGGCGTGCGCGGTCCGCTACGATCCATCTCCCGGGCATCATCGCGATCGCTTCCATTCCGCAGGGCACCAAAGCTAAAGCGGCGTCTGTGGCCGTGCTGTCCAGGGCTCAAAGGAGGATCAACAACGCCCTTAAGGTCAATGCTGGGCGAATGCCGGCAGCTAAAGCCGCCTTTAATCTCGACATATTCAACACCGAGCTGCTTAAGCACACGCTTTAATTCAGTCCGAATCTCAGGCACTGTTTTTGTGGATGTTGTTGAGACACTAAACAGACCCTTCAGGAACACAGGCTTGGCGAGCTCAGAGTCGTCCAGACGCTCCGAAGAAACAGCAAGGTTGTGCTCCAACTCTTGATCAGTCTCTTCGGGAACATTGGCCTCACGATATTCCTCTCGCTCCCGGCGTATACGCCGCTGCTGCATGGATTCCATGCGGCCGCTGCTGTTAGGAATACGAGCAGATGTTGAACGTGAAATGGGCTGAGATCTCCGTTCAGACGTAGGCATCTCGTTGCTGGCGGAGTAGTCAGATCCACTCGTCATGGGCGGCTCCTTGTTCATACGGCTTGTAACTCTGCGTCTCATCTCTGCGGAATTAACACTGGTCGACCGACCCAGCCCTCTTTTCTTGTCTGCAAGGCCGCCAGCCGATGGCGGGGGGCTCAAAAGAGCACTGTGCTGAGGCTGGCTGGTACCTGTACGAGGCTGAGATCCCGTCTCTTCACGGTCATCACGACGGCCGCGGCGAATGCTAAAGCTCTTGCGGGGTATGGATGACGACTCGAGAGAAGGCGAATGAACCTGAACAACAGGCGGATGAGAACGGTCCTTTTCCAGTCTTTCAGGTTCACGGCGCTTGCGTGTGCTAAAGCGACGGAGTAGGCCAGCAGCGGCACCTTCCTTCTTCGGGGGCTCCAGACGACTCTCGGGAACTGGCGGCACCTGTGGGATCTGGGGGATTTGCGGGGCTTGAGAAGTAACAGGCGATGAAAGGGGCGTCTTGCGAGCAGAAGTCACAGTGTCAGGAGCATCGTCTTCGCCATGGGTTCTCGCACGAGGACGAGTGCGCCCACCAGTGGCATTCTCGCCGGGCATTTCGTAGGTCGAAGAGTTAGTGTGGGCAGCCTGGGGAGGCGCAAGCTCCGATTGGGTGTCTCTGGCAGATTTGGTAGAAACGTCGGCAGTCGAGTGCTTGTTCTCATTGCGGTCGCGCTCTTGCTTCTCTCTCACAAGATAATAGACGGAGATTAGTGGGCTAAAAGCATTTAACGGGTCGTTCCCGAGCTGCAGCGCTTCTGCGCTAGGAGCCGTAAGAGTGTCGCGGCTTGTGGCGGAGTTTCGACGGCGGTAGAAGTCAAATCCAAATCCACGCTTCTTTTCACCGTCCTTGTTTGGCATTGGTATTTCACGCTCACGTTCGTACATACGAACAGCCCGTTGGTATTCCTCCGACTCAATGGTTCTTGTGAGCTGGCTCCTGATGGCCTCAGAAGAACCAAAGTTAAAACCAGTCATAGCATTAATGATTTCACTGTCCAGCGGAAGCTTCAAAGGCTCGCGCACAGGCAAATAGCTTTCGGGAGGACCAGAGTATCCCTTAACCATCCACGGGTGGTTGAGAACCTCCTGCATAGTAGCGCGTGCCTTAGGGTCGGTTACCAGCATTCGTGACATGAGACTCTTGCACTCTATAGTTTATAGTTAATACATCCGATCGCCAAGGTGAGATTCAATAAAGCACATACCAGTAGAGAGCCAGCTAGGATAGTCAACAACACCCTTCTTAATCTTGGCATGGAGAGCAGGCATGCTTTGATCGTCAAACGGAACCTTTCCGCAGACAAGAACGTACAGAACAATTCCAAAACTCCAGATATCAACTTCCGGGCCAGTGTAAGCCCGTGCCTGAAGCAACTCAGGTGCGGCGAAATACAAGCTACCGCAGAAGGTTCGCAGATGGTTGCGCGGGGAAAACAGGTTGCTGAGTCCAAAGTCGATGATTTTGATATCGCCAGTTTTGCTGATTAGAATATTCTCAATTTTGAGATCGCGATGAACGATGCTATTCCGATGGCAGTAATCTAATGCACTACCGATCTGGCGACTGAACTTGCGGGCCTGTTTTTCTTTGAGTTTGCCGTGGGAGATAATGTAATCGAGCATTTGGCCACCATTGACGTATTCGAAGAGCATGTACCAGTGATAGTTGGTACGGACGACATCGCGCAGGCCACAGATATACGGGTGGTAAAGAAGGCTGACGATCGCGGCTTCTCGTGCAGTACGTATTTCCTTGGATTGATCAGCTCGCTCCTTTTCAGCTTTGTTGTGGTGATGGTCTTCGGTTGAGCCACGAGGAATTATTTTGCAGGCAACCTATCGAGATAAATGTGTTAGAGGAATATTGCAGTCGGTCTTCAGTCGCCATGTGATAATGAAGCCCATAATTGAATACGAATATAGCTGTGACATATCATACCTGCTCACTTCCATCTTCCTTCTTCGCAAGCTTCACCTTGCCCATACTTCCAGCACCAACAGTCTTACCGAGAATCCATTTTCCTGATTGGGTGGGAATACTTGTCCGGGATTTACTCGGCTTGGACTGGTGGTGCGAATGGTGCCCAGACCGGCCTTCTGAGGGCGGGGGGTGCGAAGTCCCGTTCGTGGGAGATGCATGTGCATCAGTGGCTGTGGATTCAGACATTTCTATGGAACGACGATGGGATTTCGACTGTTCAGACTTGGAGCTAGTGCGGCGATGAGGGCGGCCGTGTTCGCTAAGGGGTGGATGCGAGTGCGAGTTTGAGCCCGATCGAGAATGGGAACCAGAGTGATGTGTTATACTGCCAGATGACTGGGCGTAATCGCGTTGCGAGCGAGAATCAGGGCCAGAGCGAGAGCCTGAAGGACGACGGTGGTGATTGCTTGAGGGTTTTGAAGGCGACTCAGCTGTGCGACTATCGGAGCCTGACCCAGAGCGGCGATGTTGAGAGCGAGGTCGCGATGATGATGAAGAGTGTCGGGAAGAGCCGTGACGGGTGGATTCTGAATGAGCAGGCAGCGTCGCAGGCATGGCGGCTGGACATATATATCTTGTTAAACGAAGTCGGCACGCATGCAAGTCGACAATGCTACAGCCGAATCGTTTTAGCGTGTCGCAAGTTGGGTTACGGGCCTGATGCGGTTGCTAAACAGTATGATTACCAACGTCTAGCCCCCCTCCAAAAAAGAGAAAAGAGAAAGAAAAGAAAAAGTCTAAGAAGCCAGCAACAAAGAAACAACAGTGGCAGGCAATGGCAGTGGCAGAATTAAATGGATGAGCCAAGATCGGGGGGGATCAATAAAGGGTAAAAAGGCGGCTCGAGGAGACACAGGCGATATCAACACTGCAAGTTATTGGCTTTGGGCTAGCCAAAGAATCGAATGTAGACAAAGCTAGCTCGCGTACCGGGGGCAAAACGTGGCACAGAAGAAATAGAAATTGAGACGGAAGATTCAGCGATAATACTGTACGCCGAGCGGTCATGCAATTGCTAGAAGAAAAAAAGAAGAAAAAAAGAAAAAAAAGAAAAAAAAGAAAAAAATAGAAGAAAAAAAGAGAAAACTGGGCGAAGCAGTGCTGATTTCCTTTTATCGCTGCAAGGAACAAGAACAAAATGAGTAAGGGTAAATGCTGTTGAATGAGAAGATAATGCGAAAGGCAAGGGTGGTGTGGTAGAAGAGAAGGTATGTTTAAGACTTACTACTCCGTGTGTACAGTGTAGTAACTAAGTATGTACTAATACAGTATTTTGTCTCTCATTTAAATCTCTCGTTAAGTCTACGGAGTAGTGCATTGCACTTGGAGGAATAAGCGTGAATAAAGTGCTGAAATGGAAGAATGAGGTTAAAGCTGGGTTTAAAGCTGGCGGGCGGGCCCAGAAGCCTGCCTTATTTTAGTGGCATAGATAACTTATCAATACTCTGTCCGTAGCTTCTGTTTGCAGCATTTTCTCTTACAACTCATCCCTTTATCGCAAGACGTCACACTTAGAAGGCATGATCAACGAGTACTGCTACTACTTACCACTACTCCCGGTACATACCTACACAGTACTAATATTAGTAGTAGAAACGTCCAACAAAAAAATTGAAATAAAAATAACACAAAAAAGCGGCAATGTTTTCCGTGCCTCGTAGTTAATATCGCATTATTATCCATTATTAACTCAAAACTTGTACGGAGGTCGGGATCAGAACTTTTGATCCTACGGAGTAGTATTCTCTTCTTCTTCTGCTAGTGTAATGTAAGCCATGAGTCTTTGTGAGTTATCCGTTATGCTATTGGAATGCCCCTCCATGCACTCTAAAAATGCAATTGTTTGTTACCTGTATTCTCGCAAGCAAGCGTCTACTCTGTACTAACAAACTTCTTTCCTCTAGTCAAATTCTCGAATTAACGAAATTTAGATACAGGTTTGTTGGACCTGTGGTTGGGTCTCTCCAACTAAGCGTAGGGATCCTTGTATCTAAGCTTCATTCTATAGAACACACAAAAAAAATCTCTGGTCAAGTGTACTCGCCAACGGCCAGCTCTTAAAAGTCTCCGCTTCATCGCCGGCCTGCTAACGGAAGAGAGGGGGAATGCGACTGGCGCCGCTTCGCGTTGTTTGTATCTTTGTTTGCATCTACTCAAAACAAGCAACAAATAGTCCAACCCTATTCCGGCTAGTTATGCTAAATCGGGCCATACAGGCTACCTCTAAGTGGGTCCCCTTATATTTGTGCTCATATTTGTGGGGTCGAAAGCAAAAGGCCTTTCGCTTCGCGGCTTAATCTTCGTTTTTTGTTTGTTCATTTGTTTAACTTGGCCATTGGTCATTAGCACTTATTGGGCCTTAGCGAATCAACATGCACCTTTGAGAAGGCTGGGCCGCTAAATTTGTCTTCAAGTTTGTCACGCTCTGGCCTCAACTCGTTTTATTTGTACCAGCAGCAGGCTTAATACAGTCCTTTTCAACAACAGACACAGCCTCATCGCATCGGCTCCCAGATTTGCATTCCCTGATATTTGTATATGTGTACTACCGCTCGCATTAAACACGTCTAAGTTCTACTAGACTACACCTACATACCATGTCATCGAAACGGACATGGTCTGCCTACGAAAATGAGTCTGATGAAGCTCCTTTTGCTCTCTTTGGGACACCTCTCCTAAGCTCTCAACATGACCGCGGAGTCTTTATCCCGTTGCATCTCCAGGAAGCACGAGATGAAAAAGGGAGACGGCAGTTCCATGGAGCCTTTACAGGTGGATGGAGCGCAGGGTATGTTCCTCATAAGTAGCTCCAAAGATGGTAGCATACATATAATCTGGTACTTGGGCCTGGTTCAGCTAAATATATGTTCTATTCTAGATACTTCAATAGTGTTGGCTCCAAGGAAGGCTGGACACCTTCAACCTTTGTCTCGAGCCGAGCCAATCGTGCCAAAGCTGGCGATACTGCTTCTGCTAGTCAGCGGCCAGAAGATTTCATGGATAGTGAAGATCTCGCTGACGCTCAAGAACTGCGACGCCTTCAAACTGCCGATGACTTTTTGGCTTTTTCCCATGAATCACCACTCATGGGCCCAATGGGTCTCGGCCTAGAAGTTGTTGAGACCGCAGGATCCCGACTTTTGAGGCGTATGGGCTGGAAACCCGGTCAGGGTATCGGTCCCAAGGTCATGCGAGCAGCAAGGCTTGGATTTGACCCTATTTTGGGACCGGAGGTCTGCACAGGTGCCCAGGAGTTTTTATTTGCCCCGCCTGATGTCAATCTGATTACAGTCAGTCGCAAGTCTGATCTTCATGGGCTGGGCTATGACCAAAACGACGATTCCCAACCACACACGACCTTGGTCACTGTTGAAGATAGCAGCACTTCACGCAAGACGAGACTTCACATGGACGCTGACAAGGCCAAACCTTCAAAATTGTCCGAAGATCGTTTGGCACCGCTGACTGGAGTATCACTTGGGGAGGATAGCGACGATGATCTAGGGCCTCGCATAAGCTACGGCAAAGGTAAAACAAGTAAAGACTCGAAAAAGTTGAAAAAGAAGACAACTTCGGTCATATCAAGCAAGTCAACTGCAAAACGCAACCCGAATATTCTCAGCCAAGACATGAGCTTAAGTCAAACTCTGTCTGGGTTTGTCCTACCCCTAAGAGGCTCAGGTCAGACTGGTCTTGCGGGTCCTGGGGAGTTTGACCCTCCAGCTGTTCCCGACGACTGGGTTTCAAAAACCAAGGAGACTTCGAACACCTTGGTTAAAGAAGACCATATTTCTAGAGCAACATCTCTTCATACACCTCACCATCGTGGAAATGCCCTCGGGGAACAGCAACTCCCAGCCCAATCAATCTTTGACTTCATCAGCCCAGAGGCAAGAGCACGATTGGCTTTGGTGTCAGGCAAAACAAATCTACCTGTGGCTGGAGGAAAATCAGTGCCTCTCTCTAGCACAGGAGTATTAAAGATCGAAGACATCTACACTCAGTCCCCCTCATTAGACCGTGAGTCTGCGCTTGCAGCCTTGACCCGAGCAAGCGCCCTTGGCGGTCCGTACCATAATGACGAAGCAAAACTTCGCAGGTACATGACATATCTCAAGTTCCAAGCCAAACAAATATGTGCCCCTGAGTTACCTTTAGGGCATTCATTAGCAGAATTAAAGATTGAGCTTGCTGAGTTTTACAACTGTGCTCGTATCTTTAAGCCGATGACCGGTTTTATGGCCACGCGGTTTGCGCCGTCTTCCAATGGAAGTACAACTGCAGACAGCGGGCCCACTACTACGGCAGCGAAACCTAGTGATGCAGCAGTAGAGGCGGCCAAAATTGGCATGTATGGAAATCTAACCAGATCCATATTATCGTTCACGCCATCCCGGATTTTGTACAAACGATTCAACCTGCCTATTCCTGTTCACTTTCAAACAGACGGCAACACAGAGCCTCAGGGCGGTCCGAAGGCATTTCCGCAGTCTGGCAAAGACGTTACGCCGCCACTACCAAAGCATACGGAACAGGATGCCAATGAGAATCCGGCTAAAAATGTTCCCGTACTGGACCGGCCGTCTGACGATGTGTTCCGCTCTATATTCGGAGACGATGATGATTGAACTTCAGACTGTCCCCGATAAAAAAATATATATCCTCATTCTTTATCTCACATTGTATGAGTTGTATTTACACAAGACTTATATTACTCGCTATAGTATGCTTTGGCTCATGTGCAACGTAGATTTCCCAAACAAAGTGTCAGTACTGCGTCAGTGATGCCATGTCTATCGAATGCTACCTGAACTGGTTGTATGGCGTATATGTATTGGCCAATCATGGCACTGGCTAAGCGCTGTACTGTATTGCGCACATACTCAAGCAACGAGTAAGAACAGTGAAGAATGGTAGACACCCGCGCTCTGAATGCTAGCGACAATTTGAAGGTTTGTTATCGCTAGATTCATCGCATTGACAGAAAACTATGCTGTACCTACATATGCAAGTTGACGATATGTAGGTACAAAATGACTTCCATCAGGGGTTCTCTGATGCATGCATGTGTAGCCTGTTTGCGGGTATGCCTGCATAATAAACATATAAAGCTAGGGCAGGGTCAATGGATTAGTTCACCTTCTCCTCTTTTTAATCCAGCCCCTGGCTGACCGCTCAATTAGAGCAAGGCTAGAGCAAGCACAGGTAGGTCCCTGAATTTATCCTTGTTCTTTTTTTTTTTGCTATAAACACGCTCGCTTATATTGCTTGTTGGCTCTGAACGCTTCTTTTATTTTTTTTGGATTCAGAGATACTGCTAGTACTCCGTACTTGTAGCACCCAATTAGAGGCTTCAGATGTGAATTCACTCTGTCATAGGCTAACAGAATCAAGCCGATATCACATCATGCTTAAGTAAATAATATTCTTCCGCTTAAACACAATATTAGCGATTCCTTTGGTTTATTTAAACCCTGCCTCTTCTTTTTGTACGCATAGAGTAGCTTGTAGGTGCTATCCTACTTACAAGTACTGCGGAATACGTAGTACTAGTAGTACTCGCATGATGGCGCAAAACTCACCAACCGCTGTGGAAAGCTCTATTTAGATGCTTTTACTACGTACTATTATTGCGGAGTAATCAATCTATAAAAGCTCCGTTGTACGCAGCACTTACGCCGTACAGAGTACTATTTTGCTTTTTTATCTTATTTGTGATAACGCACAGAGTACTACTACTCCGTACTTGCTGCTACTAGTAGTAATATGGAGTATTAACTTGTAAATTAGTAAATTAGTAAAGTACTTCACTTTACTGTGTAGGAGCGGGAAAAGAACTTGGGCACTACCCCAGCCATCCACTATCAGCAAGCGTGGATCTCTCGCCTGAGGTTCTCTCTTAGGTTCTCTCTTACCGCCTCAACCTCCCTCCGAACCTAGCGCCTCTGCAACGCATCTCATCTCGTCTCGCTCGCATTCAGTCCACGGAGTCTTTTTTTTTTCCTGCTCGGCTGTCCTCTTTGCGAACTTTACTTGTACGCTGTTAACCTTATTAAGTTTTTTATTCTTTTTGGGGGAGGATTTCTTTTCTTTTCTCCTACGAAAAGACGCCTTGCTTCTTTTTCCACTATACATAATACAACACATTTCATCCTTAGACAGTAATTTGTCGTCACGATCCGTCTCTTATCCTACACTTAATTGCGATAGCGCTTCCCGCCTTCTATTAACTCTAATCCATCACCGCCAGCCACGTTGGCTTCGTTACAAAACACTTCGGCCACTACGGGACAGCCCATCGAGGCACTACCCAATTTCCACGCCACGGACGACAGCAAGCCCTCGTCGCCTACTCCCGCGCCTAAATCACCTGCACCCGAGCTCGAGCTCAAGCTTAAGCAAAAGGAAATCTCCTCATCTACGTCAGGACTACAGCCCAAGTTGTACTCCGAGCTAGTGCCAGTGGCTTCCCATTGCCATTCTCTCCCCCCAAAGTATCCTGCTTCTGCTTCTCAACCATCATCTTCGTCGCAGCCGCCACTATTTTCAGACGTCTTCCTCGCACCCTTAAGCTCTGTTTCGCCTGCCAACTCCCAGTCGCCGCTTGATTCTCAACAGCTCACCTGCTCTCCTTTGCCCGTTGCAAACCCTGAATCGTTACATTATTCTCAGTCTTTCTTCGCCAACGATCATCAAAGTTCCGAGTCGCATCCTGCTACCAGCTCTTCTGTACCCGTATATTCGTTGATTGAGTCGCCCGAACATCCCCTGTGCGAAGTACCAGACTCTTCTTCTGATCCAACTGCTTCCTCCATTACTCACGACACAAAGCCCGAATCCTCTAAAAAGGACGACGACCCCGAGCCGCCCCCAGCTTACTCTGAAGGCTCTAGCCCGCTTCTTTCATTTACATACGTCATGGCTGCTGCTGGTGGCCCTTCGAGTCTCATCACTCAGGTTCAACAGGGAGGCGCTCCCATTGTTCCTGTGGCAGGTATGTTTTGTTGATTTAAGTCGCCCTTTACTACAGCGCAATCTTGTCTGCCGCGAAAATGTGTTCCGTGGCAAGCAACGCTAGTTTTGCGACGATGTGCATTTGTTCCTGTTCTCGTGCTAACCCATTTGTCTAGATGTTGGCGCCGATGAGACCATTTCCATGGACCTAAGGTACGCTGTCGGCGCATTAACACTACAGATTAGACGTAGTAGTATAGCGATCGCAAAAGATATCGCTAACACTTAAATAGAGGAACTCGCTTCGTGCTGTCCCGCGATGAACTCCTGACCCTCCCCGAGTTCGTTCTGCTTTCTCTGTTCCCCAATGGCCTGTTCCCTGACGGCCAAATGGGCAATTTTGATGAGAACGATGCTATCACGGTTGATGTAAGTCAAACGCTGAACCAGTACTTGTTGTATCCTAGTTGTGGCCGTTTTCTAACCAGTGCGCAACCGACAGTACGACCCTGCCTCTCTCGACTATATGCTGGAGTTCTTCAGAAAAGTCGCCCAGTCTATCCCTGCAGAAGTTTCCGATAGCGAGTCCGTTGATGCCCTGTCGGCCAGAGAAGACGCGCGTAGGGCTGGCATCATTGTCCTGAGGGAAGACCTCGACTTCTATGTCATACCACCGCGCGCCAACATTGCCCAGGAGGAAATGCTGGAGGTTAAGCGCGCTGCCTCGCGCGTGCTCCTGAAGCAAAGCGGTATTTTCTCTGGACTCAAGCGCAGCGATGAACCCGGTACCACTGAAGCTCATCTGATTGAAATGCTCACTGCTGGGTAAGTTTTTTTTTGTCATTGCTCATTTCGTCTCTATCCCAATGGTGTGGCTATGACCTACATATGGCAGACTCGCCTAACTAATCGTTTGCCCTTCTAGTGGCTTCAACCATGATGACCGCTGGGGCCACCGCGCTGGTGAACCTAATAAGACAGTCATTTGCAGTCTGGCCCTTGCTCGCCTTCGTAGCGATATTCGTGGAAATGACGTCGGCAGCAACGCCGTCGGCATGGCGCAAAAGCTTCTTCTATTCTGGCGTAAGCCTGCGCGACGCTGCTGGTGGGAAGGCGTGGAGCTTGAAAATGTTGATGGTGTGGAGGGTACTCTGAAAGTCTGGATCCGGCGTGTATGGACGCTAGAGATGAGTGTTATTGGCCTCAGATGAGCTAGTAAAACGCATTTCGGTGCATTGAAGAGTTAACCATGGCTTAAGCCGGTAACCATGGTTGGGGTAGGGAAATGAATATCGGCGTTTGCTGTGTGCCTGGTCTCGTCTCGTACTGGGTTCAGGTTGACTTGTTTTATTGGTGATCAGGCTGTGTACAGCTGCCGTCGCCTTTGGCATTGCGGGATGGATCTTTTTCTTCTTCTTTTCTGGTGGCGTGTGTTCTTTGCGGCCTTCTCTTCTCATATTCTCTTTTAGTGTTTTGTTTTGTTTGATTTTTCTTTGTTCCTCTTTCTTCTTTGCTATATCTTTCTAAAGTCTCTCAGATTTTCCATCTTTTGCCGAGTCTCCATCACCATCTCGGCCATTTTTTCAAGGCCGTCACTCCACTCCGTTACACCTGTGATAGAAAAATTTCACATAATTATTATTACAGCATTACAATAGACATACCTATTTGTTACAATACGGCTTCCCTCCATCATGCTTCTTTTGAAACAAATAGTTGTGAATGTTAATGATAGGGGAACAGCCCATGTATTTACTAGTAGAAGTAATACATAGTAGTTATATCATGCAACGTGGGCACCATTGGCGCGGATCTCGTCTGTGCGTGTATTAAGGTCTGATGGGCTGAAAGCAAAAGGAAAAACAATACCAAAGAAAAACGACAAAAAATAAAATTATTCCTCCACAGTCTTGATGCATTCCCACTCACCACTCAGGTTCTCCTTCCAGAGGGTAACCTTGTTATCGGCGCCGCTGATAGCCAGGACATTGCCGCTCAGAGACCAGCTCACCTTCCATACTGCTGAGTCAAACGAAAGCACCTTGCACGCCCATTGACCTGGGGTAGTGGCATCCGATGTCCAAATCCGCACCGTCTTGTCCTGCGAAGCTGAGGCGATATAGGACTTCTGCAGAACTGTAGGTGACCACGCAACATCCCTAACCCAGTCGGTGTGGCCAGTCAAAGTCTCCCCGTCTTGGCTATACGACTGCGACGCAGCGTCATACGACCAAAGCTTCAGGTTGTTATCACAACCACCAGTGACAAAGCGACGAATTCCGGTAGCGGCCGGGGTAGGAGTGCTGCTGACAATGATTCCTGGGCTAGTAGCAGGAGCCCAGGACACTGAGTTGACGCCGGCAGCGTGAGCCTGGAAGATTTTGTTGTCGAAGGTGTTGTCCTTGAACTCGAGAATGCTGACGTAGCCGTCGGATGAAGCACAAGCAAGAAGGCAGCCAGACTCGTGCGGCGACCACGATACGATGTTGACTGAGGCCTTGTGCAGCGCAAAGTCGAATACCTTTGTCCATTGGTTATTTTGCTCGCGCCATATGAACACCTTGCCATCGTAACCAGACGAGGCGAGGATATTTCCGTACTTGGGATGCGCCCACGAAACACACCAAACAGCACCTTCGTGTCTATAGTCCCAAAAGTCATTCAGTTAGTAGGTTCACTCCCAATGTGCACCGGCTCATAGCGTCCATTACTTACCCCTTCAGAGTCTCGAGAAGACGTTGTGATTCTCCTTCGATTTCAAAAATCTTGATCGTGCGATCGCTGGAGCAGGTAGCTAGGCGACGGCCATAGTAGTCGAGGACCGCATCGTGCTTTATCGAATGAAACATGTGAGTATGTCAACGGTCAATTGATAGGGGTGCGGACAGTTTCTGTACAATCATATCATCGTGGCCAGTCGAAGAAATAACTTGCGAAGCCTAAGTCCGTATTGTTAGCATATCCGAGCTATACTATAATGTGCGTTTGCGTCATATTGTACTATACCATCTTGTAAGTATCTTGGAAGTAGACGTACTTTGTAGTAACGACTTCTTGTAATTCTAGACGATGCTCATGTCAGAAGACGAGTCCACAATGAAGCATTGAGGGCAATTGAAGCTTCTCACCAAGAATATAAATGGGATTGGTGTGATGAAGTTTAATGAAGTATAATCAGAACGTAACTCTGCTCCAAGCAACTACACCACCTTCGAAAGCGATGTACTGTAGGTCAACACTGGATAGCTCAGGACACGTCGTTTAGCGGGTCGGTTGAAGCTAGCTGTCACGTGAATGCAGTAAGAAAGCATAACCCTGTTAAGCAATAGCGGCTTGATTAAGTGCATCAATAGCAACCCTAACCAGCACAAAATCAACTTTCAATTGTACCTCGTTTTATTGCGCCGAAAATAAACTAATAGATACTTTTTAGTATGTACTACTAGTCAAATTTCATAATACAACAGCAATACGGAGTAGTTTAATGGTTAAATAGTGCATGAAGGGCAACGAGTACAAAGCACGAAAGTGGGCTATCTGACATGTGAAGACCGCCTATCTATGACGTCGACTTCGCATTTAATAATTTGTCGCACCGGCTACTTACTTACATAAGGGCTCCTCTCTTAAGCTCCACATCACCCGGTTTCTAGTTGAATTTCAATCTACTTCGTACTTTCCGATTAAGTGCGTGCCGAGATCAAGTATCCCATTTTCGATTTAATTAGCGGCAAGCTACATAAGTGTCAATCATTCTCGCCACGATTTCGATTAACAATGTCCGATCCAATGTGCGGTCCGTCTACGGCCTTAAAAGGCTTGGTTGACCACCAGAATCGTGACCGGAGCTTGCAGCAAGAAGCCAGAGGAGCGCAACACATCCCTCAATCCAGTGTATGCTTATTAAGACTTGCAGAGTCCCCTGTATACTCCATTGAACTAACCGTCATTCTGGTGCCAGACATTCCGAAGCAACGCCCCCAATGGATCTCAGCAGGACCAGAGCTTCGCTTCGTTTATAGATCATGGATCGTCTCTCCAGTTCATGAACGCCGGTCTTAATTTGCACGCTGGGGTGCCTACAGCACACCACCCCCCTCACGCCGCAGCAGCTCAGTCAACAACTCAAATATCGCGCCCAAACAATGCCGCATTGCAGCAAACCCATGTTCATCCGAGAGTGCTCGCCGTTTCGCCATTGACTAATGGTCTCAATATGGCACAGCATCCACAGGCGTTCTCATCGCCAATGATGGCAGCGCACATGTACGGCCAGAATATGGCTCATATGCATCAAGTGGCAGTTTCGGGCCCTGTTACCGCTCCAGTGGACCATTTTCAGGCCGAGATGGACCGCTGGGTCGCAGCTAACCTGGGGGTGGCAGGTAACAATGCGCAGGCTATCAACGCACTCGATGTTGAACATGATTTTAGTGAGGTCAACGATATCATGGACCAGTTAGCGGAAGACCTTGCCCGTGACATAGACATCAATGTCTCGGATCCTTCACCACCCGAGAACTCTATGAGGGTAGAGACGGACGCTACACTTCCGACAATGGAATCAGCACAGAAAGAGAAAGAGGATCAAAGCGCACAAAACAAAACTTCTTCTGAGATCTCTGAAGTCGCACGGCAAATCTTAGTATCGGTTGAGCACGAAGATGACGAGAAATGGAAAAATTCGTCCTTCTTAGCTCTCATGAGAGACTTTCGGGATGGGAACAAAGAGATCCTTAATGCCGAGATTTTGGAAAGCAAAGAAGCTACTGAATAAATACGGACTAGGTAGTAGTAATAGTAAACACTTCTGTCTTTGTATAGTAGAAATGAAGCGTATTGAATAGCACTAGCTAACGAGTTTGGAGAGTTTTTTTTATGTGTGTGGGACTAAAGACTTCGCACACATTTCTAGATTTTTAATCGCGTGACATTTCATAGTGTATTATGTATAAAGTTTACTCAGCATCACGTCAGTTCATTCTCAGTTAATTTGAGGGCATCTCTTTACAAATTAATACACAAATATGTAGTGCTGTACTAATGCATTTTACTCTTGATCATATACGAACGAATAGCTTCAAGCGAAAGTCGTTCAATTGTTGTAACGGCCATACCGAGTACTGACCAAGAGAGATTTTCTTCAACGAACGACGCAGTGGAATAATCAGTATGAGAAACTACGGCGTACAGCTACTTACTTAAGTAAAGTAAGTACTAGTGTTGCAAGTTTCATGACATGCAGCATTGTGCGTTATGGCACGTGCTTGTTGTTGCAAGTTGGTACACAACGTTTGCTGATATTAAATTGGTAGTACTTAAGTAAGTACTACTACGGAGTACAAGTACTTTATTGACGAAAAACGCCCTGTAGGATCGTTAAATGCAAGCTGGGACCCTCTTTGTAGTGCTGTTGCACGAATTGGCCCAAGCGGCGGCGAGACTGTTTGGGACTAGTGTGGCCAACGATGAGTCACACTCTCCGCCGATGAAAGAAAACATACAATCGGCCAATCAAAGTGCACACACGCTCCGCACTAAGATCCCAATAAAAAACAGTTAGCAGTACAAAGAAGACATGGAAGCACTAACAGTTATTGCTGAATAAAAGCAGGGTATGCGTTAAAGTACATTGCACTAAAATGTATTTTTCACATACTCAAATTCCCACACACCACATCCGAATTTAGCAATCGCTGCTATACAAAACCACTATTTGCTCCTGTTATTGCGACCGAATATCTTTCTCTTCTTTTCTTTCTCTCTAACCCAAATTCACAATACAATCACTACACACTATTACCAAAGATCTTTACAATGTGTTAAACAATTCGATTCGTTTCGAACGCTTTCATTCAGCTCCTCCTTTACGGTCGATCTGAACTCTTTATCTACGGCTTTTCATAGTCTTTCGAGTTCTCTCATAACTTCATTTCCACTCCAAGACTTTCAGTCTTGCTTTTCATTCACTATGGCTTCCTCCCAGTGCACCCAGCCTATTGGCAACATCTGCGTTTCTTCTGCAACCGCGTCGGCACTTCGTCTCGTTTTCGCCTCGTCCAGCACGTAAACTCGTCATCGCAAATCATCCACCATTGTGGTAAACAATCATCGAAACCTTGACCTCGGACCTGTTCCTGTTCCCCGAGCTATTTTTTCAAATCCCGCCACAAGTCAGCTATTCGTGCTTCGAACGTGTAGTGTTATTTTCAGCCAGAACTCTCCTGTCACATTCAATAACCTTGAGTCACCCCCAACAATGGATTTCACAGGTAAGTCTTGAAAGCACGCAAATACTGCATATTGACCAGGCGCTAATATTGTGTTAAGGTGTAGATATGAGCGATTTGGTGCTACTGGAAGGTGCCTTTGGGCAACTTCAGGATAACGTCGGTGGCCTTGCGAACATTGGCACCGTCTCACCGCAAGACCTCGTGATATCCGACAGCTTTTCGGCCCCTGGGTCTGCGGCTCTGACCGCAATGACTACGCCTTCACTGTACGACGGCTCTCCCCTCTTTGATGGCTCTCCTTCTTTTGACGGCTCGCCCAATTTTGGTACCGCCGAGTTCGATGCCTGCGCCTCCTGGTTCCCTCTTTTTCCAACGGATGGTCCTAGCGCCAAGGAGGGCAAGATGGAGTCTATCAACTCGACACTAGGACTTCCCATCTCACCGCCTAGCGTTTCAATGTCGCCTGTTGCCGTTGCCGTCTCGCCTATTACGCCGGCAGAGGGTATCGTTACTCCTGCTCGCCGGAAGAGCACGAGCTCGACAAGCCAGGGTAGCCGTCACTCTGCAGCTGCTGGAGTCAACGCCCATCGCCGTACGAAGCCGCTGCCCCCAATCGTTGTCGAGGATCCCTCCGATACCATTGCTATGAAGCGTGCTCGTAATACTCTAGCCGCTCGGAAGTCTCGTGAGCGTAAGGCTCAGAGACTTGAGGATCTTGAGGAGAGAATTATCGAGCTTGAGAAGGATCGTGACCATTGGAAGCAGCTATACATGTCGCTCTGTGGCACCCGCTGATTTCAGTGACTCGTAGCGTGTCGCGAGTTTTTGTCTCAGCGCTATAGCGAGAGTATACTATTGTATGTCTCGCCTCTAAAAAGTACTTGCGTTTAGATTTCTATCACAGTTTTGTTTTGTTATTGCTTTAGTTTTAATAATGATACCAAATATTCGCTATGTCGCTGTTTTGTAACTAAGATATAACTATATGAATTTTCTTTTTTATTTATTACTTTTATAGAACCTAGAAGTTATAAAGAGACTACTATATGAGTTGAAAACTATTGTTTTGGGAGAATTTTAGATATAGGTTATTTAAGTTAAAGACTTTTCTATAGCTTACTATGAATCGAAAAATATATTTTATATATATATAGATAATATAAGTTTCTAATAAATTTTTTTTTTATTTATTACTATTAGAAGCTACATATATAGACTAGCTAAGTATAGTGGTAAAAAAGGTAAGATTCAATTAAAGACTAAAACAAGGAAAAAGACAAGAATATATAACTTTATCCAACCTAAAATACCTAGACCTAAGACTATCAAGCCTAGTAACTCATTTGCTTATAACTGATTATAGTTTTTTTTTTTTTTTTAATTCATTACTCTCATGGAACCTGAAAGTTATAGAGAGACTATACTATAGTATATAGTAGACTATCCTGCTTTTTCGAACAAAATATAAAAACAAAACCCCCAAAAACAAAACTAGTCTATGCTTTCCCCTTAAGGGTTAGTATTGTCAGGGGCTACATATAGATAAGCTTGTTTTTTTTTTTCATTACTCTCATGGAACCCAAAGGTTATGGAGAGACTATATTTTAGTATATAGTGACTATAATCCTACTGAAATTTTCAAAGTCCTTTACACCTCCTTAGTCGCCCTTCAAAAAACCAAACAAAGACTAACTCTAGAACCTCTTCCCCCAGCAAAACAAACTGCATCCTCTGAACCCCCATAAACAGAAATAGTCTATGTCCTTACTAGAATAGCAGGTACATAGGTACAATTTTTTTTTTTTTATTCATTACTCTCATGGAACCTGGAAGTTATGGAGAGACTATACTATAGTGTATAGTAGACTATCCCGCTTTTCGAACAATTTGTAAAAAAAAACCCCTAAGACAGAACTAGTCCATGCTTTCCTCATGAGAGGTCGTCATGGGTACAATGAAAGAAAATAAAACGACAAAGGGAAAACTCCATCTCCTCCTGGCTTAGCTGCCCTCCTCCCTTTTATTCCTCCCACCTCCATTCCAGCCCCAAGTCTTCCATCACCATCCTTGCCTCTTCTTCCCTCACTTCTTCTTCTCTCACTGCATCTTCCCTCACCACATCTTCCCTCACTGCTTCTTCTTTACCCCTTCCCCTTTCTTCTTCTTCTTCCCCACTTCTTGGAGACAGAGACACCCAGTCTTGCAACATTCTCACCAAAGTCATATCCTCTTCTTCAACAGCATCTTGTGCCTCTTCAGTCTCCCTGTTTGCTTCTTGTACTTGGCCTTCTTCCTCTTCTTCCACCTCCTCATCCATCCCCTTTGGCCCTTCCTTAATCCATTCTTTCATCCCCAAGTTAGTCTTTTTGATAAAGTTCAGCAAAGCCACTTTACCTATTTTTGTTTGGAACAGGTGAGGGAGATCTGGGGCTGCCCCTATGGTCTCTATCATTTCCAGTTGTCTCTTCTTGAACCTAGGACATGTTAGCAGTATGTGTTCCAAGCTTTCTCTCCCTCTTTGACACATCCTGCACAGCAAGTTTTCTCTTTTTCCAATGGTCTCCAGATATGGCAGATAGTAGCCCTTTCCCATCTTGAGCTGGTAGTAGGCAGAGGCTAG
>LKBB01000236.1:0-38129 GCA_001513885.1 Thielaviopsis musarum
GGGGGGGGGGGAAGAAGGCAGAAAAGCCTGGAATGAAGAACAACTGGAATGGAGCAGGAAATATAGGCACAGCTCCCTAGAAGACGGAGCGCACGAGGGGAAGTTGCGTCGGTTTCTTCGGATGAAGACGCCAAGGGAGATTGATGGGCGGTTACGAAGAGCAGACTAGACTAGACAAAGGTCTTGCGGAGAAAGACTCGAGATTTTACTCGAGAGAAAGCCTGTGAGAGACGAGCTGTGAAAGCTGTGAAAGCTGTAAAGAGAAAAGAGAAAAAGAAATCCGGTGGTGTGCCCGGCACGATACAGAGAAACACAATGGCGCAGGGGCTGTGCGAGTCTAGGCCAACTCAGTCACTATACGGAAAAGGCACAGAGTAGCAGACTTATTGGTTGAACGGCTTCTGTGCTGGAAACAGAGGAACACAACAAAGAAACAAGAAGGTGACAAGAGAGTAGAAAGAAGAAAGGGCAGGAGAAATATATAGCCCTTTGTAAGAGGTACCAGTAGCCGAAGACTAGACGAAGATGCGACGGTAACAAAGAACCGGTAGAACAAGAAGGAAGAACAAGAAAAGAGGATGTGTGAGATCAGAGGGAACAGGACAATTGATAGACAAAGGCGGTCCAGGATAATATAGATAATGAAGAATAAAAGAGAACGGGATGCGGAGAAGAAGGAGGAGGCGGATTAGAGAAGGACATGGGATGGAAAGTTTATATAAAAAGAGCGGCGGCGAGAAAAAGGCAGACAATGGATAGTAGTAAGTTTGAATAAATACTGGAATTATTTTCGAGTTGAAATGGAATAAAATAAGAGAATAAAAAGGAAGCAGTAGAAAAAGCAAGTATTGAAAAGAAAAGAAAAAAAATTAATATAAATGAGTTATTGAGTAAGAAATGTATAAATGAAAAATAAAAGACGAACATAAAAGAGTTTCCTTGTGGTACATAAAAGAAAGAAGGGGGGGGGTGTAAGACTTTTATTTTAGTCTTGCATCTTCTTTTTTTTTTTTCCATTTGTATTTTTTAAGGATAAAAAGTTTTCCCTTTTTTTATTCTCCTACTTGACTTGCCTTGCCCTGCCTTGTCCTGCCTTGTCCTGCCCTGCCTTACCTTGCTTGCCTTGCCTTGCCTTGCGCTAATCAAGGTTGTAATACGTACTAAAGCACTAGGGCATTAACAAAGAAAGCAACTGAAGAAAAACGGCGAGTCGATCTGCTGCGCTCGCTTGGGACTTTTATGCCGAGCAATTATGTGTGTCGATGTTTTATTTCGCCTTTTTATATGTGCTCAGGATAAGATGCAGCGGCTCGCACAGGAGCAAAAAAAAAAGAAAGAAAAAAAAGAAAGAGAGAAAAGAAAGAAAGAAAGAAAGAAAAGAAAAAAAGAAAAAAAAAAGACAAAAATCAGTATTGACATCCAACTATGGAATACAAGCCTACAGTAAAAAGAGAACTCGGACTTAATGCTCGACGGAATCCTCTGCAAAAAAGAAAATGATATTGGCCCTGAAAGAACTACTACCAAAGAGGACCCCCAGAAAATCAAGTTCACTAAGGAAGCGCAGCGAACAGAAACAAGGGCCAGTAAGGAGGGGAAACCCTGCAGCGAGCTGTGAACTTGGCAAGGCAAAGAGGTCTGGGTTTTTAGTTTCCTCGAAAAAGTTTGGCTCGTCAAAACTCTGTGGGTGTGTTTTTTTTTTTTTTCTTTAAAGACCGGGCGGGCGACTTGGTATATCCCGATGATAACAGAAAATAAAGACGATGCAAAAAGAATGAGAGCCCTAGAAAGCAGAGCAAAAAAAAAAAAAAACATGTGCAGATGCGACAAGACAGAACTGAACGCAGTCATCCAGCCCGTCAGTTCTCTTTTTTTTTTTTCTTTTTTCCTTTTCAAATAGCCCAAGAAACCAGTGAGAAACGTAAGCGTGAGCAAGCATGAAATGAAGTTCAAAGCTAATAGTGATAGTGCAGTATAACAAGTTCTTACTTTGCTTAGCCTTTTTTTCTGAATACCCGCGATTATCTGTTAAAATAACAATAATAATAAAAAAAACAAGGAATATAAGAGACGTCTACAAGGAGAGGGGGGCGTATATCGATCAAAGCTTTATGTTTGATCAACATAAAAACACAAAAAAAGAATTGGTTATTATAAAAGGGCGTGTGCAATTGGGGAACAGTGCAGGAACAGTGCAGGGAACAGTGCAGGGAACATAGTACTCGTTTCTCCTTCTCTTTCTTCTCATCCAGCTCTGGCTTTGAGGGCGTGTGCAATTGGGGAACAGTGCAGGAACAGTGCAGGGAACATAGTACTCGTTCCTCCTCCTCTTCTCATCTAGTTCTGGCTTTGAGGGCGTGTCGATCTTGTACTTTTCTCCGACTTCACTTGGCTTCTCTCTCTCTCTCTCTCTCTCTCTCTCTCTCTCTCTCTCTCTCTCTCTCTCTCTCTTTCTCTCACGACCCTCTGCACACCTCGCTCTCCTTGCCGCTGCTGCCTTGTTTTTTTCTTCGTGCCCTGCTTCTTCACCTTCGCCCTGTCCTACACTCCTCACCTCTCTCTTCTCCTTGTACAATACCATGCCAGTCTTGCAAGCCTCTTGTGTAGGTCTATTTGACGTTGTTTATTCCTTGGATATTTTCCAGGGCCCCGATATGGTGAGCTAAGCTAGTCTGGCGCATCGAGAATAGGGCAAAGGCTACTTGAATAGACAGGTTCTAATTTCTGCTTCTATAGCTTAGATGCCATGCACAACAAAATAAATAGACCCTCAATGGGATGGCAGGGCTTTATTGCCGGGCTGAAGGAACTTGACTAAAACTACTACTTGCTGGAAACCCTCGGAGAAAAGTCATATCTGATAGCATTGTCCTAGACAAGTTCTGGTCTCTCTTATAGCAGAGGCCAAGCATGGATCAAAAGGATATACTGGAACCACTGCGTACTTGTTTAATTGACAGGTTGCTTACTTGCACCGCACAAACCCACAGAGACAGCCTAGGAATGCAAGTCCTTTTACTGGTTGACGGCTACAGCCCGCCTGACAACAGACAAGACTGACAGGTAAAATATCGGCATGTGCCCTGGACCAAACCGCTTCCGTCGCGTTGCTTTTTTTCTGTTCCAGTGAGCAATTGCTAGTTTTTTCTGACCCGTCAGCGCGCGGCTTACAATATTGGATTTACTTGAATAGCCGGAGTTGCTCCTCCATGAACACGGCTTGGCTTCATTTTCAGTTACTTTGCCCTGGAACGAATCCACCCCAGGTATTATTAGCCTTGCAACCAAGCTCAACGGAAAGTCCTTTTTTTTTCTTACTCTTTCCAGGTCCTTTCGTTTAAAAATGGCAGACCAAGCAAGGCCCAACGCTGATGGGTGAGGTGACTAAATTTAGGCTGGCCTGAGCCCTGGGTTTTGAGGACGAGTGTGATCTGTCCAATCTGCCCAGTAAAAAAAAAAAAAAAAGAAGAAAAATATTAGGAAAAAAAAAAACAAGACAACGAATACTCCCTTCAATACATGTGTGGTGGTGGGCAAACTGCGTTGGCCCTTTTTTGAACCTGTATGTGTCGGCTTGTGTACTGTTGCAGCCCAGCTGCACGGTTCATATTTGCCCGCTCCCATGCGAATCGCGTGCCGTGCACTTTTTGAAGACAAGCTCGCTACAGTTTGTGGAGGGTTTTTCTTTTTTTTTTCTCTGACAAAAGCTTTGGCAAGCTATTGCCGCGAATAATAGCAGAGCCAAAAACGGAATTGGGGGGGGNGGGGGGGGGGGGGGGGGAGTTCGGTTGAACAGAAATGGAACTGCTATCATGTACGCGAGGAAAGAGATACAAAAAAAGAAATATCACAGGGCCCTAAAGCTCGTTGGAAGGGATACAGGAAATTCAGATGGTCTTTGCTATCTCATCTCTGCCAGCCTCTTATCGCTGGCGCATAGCGTACCAGAGTTTACCACCCAGGTATTTGACAAATAATACCTGTAAAGATGATTTTTCTCAAGTGTTATCTGCGGGCGCCCAGGTGGTTTGTTGGTTAACTCGTCAATTCTTTGACAGTGGCTTTTTTGTGGTTCATTTTCTTGTCAAGATGTCCGCCATTCACGTCATAAGCCGGAATGCTGTAAACTAAAAAAGATGCAAAAAAAAAAGCACCATCTATAAAGTGTCTGGTTAGAGAATCCATAGTTGTAGAAACAAGCGATTGGCCCTTTTGCCTGTGCTTGTTTTGTTATGCATGTTGGACCAACAGGAGCAGATAAAGTGCGTTTTGCCCTAAAAGAGAAGGCGTAGCCAACGGCTGCATTTTACAGCACATGTGTTATAAGAAGAAACAAGGCCGTAAACAACGACTTTGACAGTCTGATTTGAATGGTCGGAAGTGCAAGTCTATGAAGCAGAGTGAAAAATAAAAACTTTACGTGTCACATATACCTTATTGGTCTATAAGTAGCCGTTTACCTTTCGCCATGAGTTTGTTAGGGATACGATCTTTTAGGGTTGTGATGACGTTGGGTAAAACGAAATTGACAGATTTTCAAGTCTTCATTGCACTACAACGGGAGAGGCGTAAGTTATTTAATGGGGCGTGGCTTGAAGGAATCAGCAATTACTGCACTGTAACCAGATTCGCTTACTTATTTCCACGTCGACTTCTCACTAGCAAGCGGAGAAACAGACGGACGGATTAACAAGAGAAACCATGATTCCATTTCCTTTGGCAGCGTGACGAGGATTTGTGCGTGTGAAGCGACTAGAAGAAGGCGGTATTGAACAAAAGAATGCAATCATGGAATTCGCACTTGACGGAATGTCTACGCTTAGAAGAACGGTTGTATGGCAGCCCGCCAAAGTTGTCTCGCTTGTGTTAAAGTGGCCAAGCCGTGCGGTGTATCAAAAGAAAAGACAGGGCACACTTGATGCATAGTTACTTCAGTACTTAAGTATGTAGGGGCTATACAGCTTTTGCATCCAGGAAGACAGGCATCTACGTGGGAAGCCAGCAGCTGGTCATGCTGTTTTTATGCATTGTTCGCGTATTGCCTCATGGGACATGACATAACTGCTATGGGATATATTAGCTGGATGACTGATCTACATGCTGGCATTGGATGGGTGGGTGAATGCGGGATTGTTTGTAGTACCAGTGCTAATCATGAATACTACGGTTCTTCTTGATCGTATGAGGGAATTGCTCAACGTAAAAATAGGGCCTACAAGGTCCTAGGATAGCCTCAAACATTCATTCCATTTCTTCCCTATCCCGCAGCGCCTAATGAATATTCCCAGTACGGATTGCTGCAGCTCTCTCGCCCAACGTGCATGTTTCTCGTCTTCTGATTGTCATACTACTTTAGCCATACGTTTATCTTGGCCGGCCTCTCTTATGCTTTTGATTACATTTCCATTTGTTTGCCCTTTTTTTTTCTCTCTTTTTCTTTTCTTTTTTTTTTTCTTTTATTTTATTTTATTTTATTTTTTTTTATTTTATTTTTTTTTACCCCAAAGACAAAAAGCAAACGTTATTGAGGCTAGAAGTGGCGTGAATGCATTAGCCTGCAGCAAAGACTTGGCACTAGCGGTTTTCTAGCTTCAGGTACCAGAAACGCCCCCTTTCAAGGCTAGAAAAAAGAACAAAGATAGCGGCTGTCTAGGAAGGTTAGTGAGGGATGGGGTCACAGATTGTTAGCGTTAGCTTGTTGAGTCCCTAAAAGTAAAGTATTACTGTTCCTCAGCTGCTTCGAAGGTTGAGAATAGTAGAAAAAAAAGATAGGCCTCATATCCCAAGTTTACTTCGCCTGGAGCAAAGACAAAAACAGCTTTTAAAGATAGGACCGAGAACAGAGGTAATAATCATATCTTGTAGATAGACCGTGAGGTCAGTTATCTGCCATCATAATAGCTTGGTTTTCTTCTTTGCCCAAGGGATAAAAGCCTTAGAGGGCCTTCAACATGCCGGCGCTGAGGAAGAAAAAAAAAAGATAAAAAGCTTCTCATAGGGCAAAGTTCCGGGGCACAAGGTGACGTATCATTACAGCGGGAACGTTCTGGGT
This sequence comes from Thielaviopsis musarum, assembly GCA_001513885.1. Taxonomy (NCBI): domain Eukaryota; kingdom Fungi; phylum Ascomycota; class Sordariomycetes; order Microascales; family Ceratocystidaceae; genus Thielaviopsis; species Thielaviopsis musarum. The sequence goes on from LKBB01000236.1 coordinate 6,053, forward strand.
TCCGAATATAGACAAAAATGCAGCGTGATGGGGTCGGTCTAGGACTGGCCTGGATACGGACATAGCTAGCGGAGCTGCATGGGAACAACGGGTGGAGTATGTTCTAGTGTTTTATGTTGGATATTCACGGGGCATCAGCTGTCTTGGGGGTTACATCATAGGAGATATAGAAGTGGTGTTATTGAGTTATTGAAAGAGACTGCAATCCACAGTTGCATCTAGATAAAGATTACATGCATTCCACAGATTGGCGTTATGATGATTTAAACGCCAACGACTGTAGTCATGAGAGCCTATACTACGAAAAACACCTGGAAAGAGAGATCCAACATAAGTAGAACATTCCGGTGCTTGTTTTGATATCCCAGTGCGCTTTCAGCTTGCCAAAAGAAAATCAAGAAGACACTTTCTAATCGAATCGCCTCCGTGTCAATCTCGTATCCCTTGACGTAAATGGTGCTTCGATTTTCGATTTGATATGCACGCAACTCCACTTGCATCTGCAGAGGAAATTAAAACACACGGCGAATTCAGCTCGAGAAGTTGTGTATATAGGCAGCAACCAAGAAGAAAGCCACCACTACGCTGCCTATCTAGAGAAAGTACCAGTATCAGTAATCAGTTAGTCAAGGGCAGCAAAAGCACGGCATTTGTTATACGGTCATGAAGAGAGAGGGGGGAGAAAAGAAAGTAACGCCTGCGAAACAAGGGCCATTTGCTCAAGGGCGGACCAAATCACATAACTAACTCAACTTGGCGAGCGGCACACAAGAAAAAAAAGAAAGAATGTCTGTTAACAGTGAGAGAAATGAAATACTCACCGTCCCTTGCGTGGACCATCCATGGGGGCCATTATCCCCAGGTCTCGCGTCGCGCTGTCAGAACTTTTAGCAGTCAGGCAAAAAGCGGACTGTCAATTTCAGATGGTCCTGTACTTGTAGTCGATTTCTTTTTGGGCCGAGAGAAGGGGTCTTTTCTTTTCTATCTTTTTTTTTTCTTTCTTTTTTTTGCAAGTCAGATGTGATTATGAGGCTGAAGATTGGTACACGACAAAAGAAATGTGCACATACGAGGATAATTCTCCGAAGGGCTTTATTCTCTTTTTATGCCGCTGGTTTGAGATTTGATGTTGTGGTACAGCGGAAAATTTCAGGCGGAAACAGAAGACAAGGGCACAACGGGTCTGCAGAAATAAATTCGACGAATTCGGATAATGGTCAAGGTGTTTGACGGCGGAGGGTATCAGAGTAACAGCCTGGGAAATAGACGGGCAGAGGGTCAGAGACAGTAAACAGCACGTCTGTGGATATGCCAACTTTATCTTGCTCATCAGTCACCATCGTTTGTAAGGTTTTTTTTTTTTTTTCCTTCTTTCCATTTATCATGGGACACCCGTCTTTTAAAATGACAAACAAAGAGCTATAAATCAGCGGCAGCAAACGAAAAAAAAAAGAATACTACTACGCAACATAACACACCGGCTTTTAAGCTGCGAGATAAGCGGGAAAAACGGGGATTTGTAAAAAAAATCAAACTACACAGGACCAGGGGTTTGCTTTATTTTCTGTTATTTTATGTAAGTACATGAGTAAGTACTTAAGTATATTCGGCTTGCTTCATAAATAGAAGGGTCATTTACACCTGTTAGGTTCTTTTGGTTATTGTATGTTCCGTTATGCTGCTTGTTTCACAGGTCCTGTATGGATGGAGAAACTACATAGATGTAACAGAGCCTTTATTAACATGCTGTAGTTTCGAATACTCAGGCAAATGCTAAGCGGTATAAGCCCCATTTTGAGACAGCTATAGAACACAGGCTTTCTCCTATGAGAGCGAGACAAATCGAAAGGCCCTTCTGAAGCTTTTTTTTTTTTTTTTTTTTTGGCTAGGTGCAACAAGGAAAATAACAAAAAAGAACTTGGTTGTCGTGACGAAACGCTATGCCGACCCAGCTGACAGGGGCCGAGAGTGAAAACGGTGGACAAAATACTACTACAGATACTAATAGCCCTTACCCCAAGATGAAATATTGAAACGGTAGTAGCCATGGCCGATATCACGCTAAGTAAACCGGCCAAATGATGAACAAAGGCACAACGGAAGATCTTCCAAATACTTGTTCAGCTGTGCCGACCAGGGTCATTCTCTGTCAGATGGCACTATCTTGGCGTGTGCAGGATTCGGATTTTTTTTTTTCATAACAAAAACAGATTCATATGCACGTGTAATTTAAACGAAAGGGGCACAAGGTTTGGTAGGAATATTTCTGGCAGATGTCGGGAACGTTGTGCAAGTTGAACAAAGTGCATACAGGATACAGGAGGAACAGACATGCAAATGCGGATGCACAAAAAAACGTCTTGTCGCTTGTTTGTGCACAGACGGATAAACTATAAGCATGCATGTTCAGTCTGTGCAATTTGGCCTATAGCTTGGCTCTCGGAATATCAACTGGGGGGAGGGGGGGGGGGGTCTTTACTTGAAGCTTTAAGGGAAGCTTCAAGGGCGGTTCTGCTCCGGAAAGGTCTGGGCTTTTGTTGTCAAACTACGCGTTACCTAGCCAAGTTTTTGTAGTCTTCACAAGCGAGAATAGAGTGCTTTCAAGTCAATGAAACTTCCGGATTCTAGATACGGCAACCGGATAGATTGGGGCTAGTAATTAGACAAGTTGTAAATGCGGCGAATGCTTGCCATATACAGACTCATGATTCACTTACATGACAGAAGAAACTGAATCGAAATGCTGGTTTAAACTACCAATACTACAAAGTACTGCTAGCTAACTGGCCAAATCCCGGGAGTTCTTCCTTGCCTACTAAAAATAAAGAGCCTAGGAAGGACGAAGAAAATGTGTGCAAGTTTGGATAAAGTTCGCAACAACTCACCATCCCACTTTACACAGAGCTGGCGATGATTAGCCAGCACTTCTCCTGTTGACCTTGCCTTTAATAGCAAGGGCCTAATGGCTTGTACAAGATCGTGACCTTGGCTGGTTCCTCCTTCTCCTTCAACAGCACGTGGTCCCCGATAAACCAAACTCTCCATCGCCGACCTCGAAGATAAGTTAAGCTCCTGTAACTTTAGCTTTAACTCCAGATATCACCGGCACTAAGAAGAAAAATTATCAGAGGTTTAGAGGATAAGGAAGGAGGAGGAGCAATCCTGCCGATTGGGGGTGGCAAAAAGGCACGACGATTTCGGACCCTCGAAAAGAAACGAAAAAGCTTCGAGAAGCTTGAGTTTGAAACGAAGAACAAGCCAGCCTAAATCTAGTTTCTCTACTAAACAAAAAGTCCGACAAGCTTCCCTTGTACAGGGAACAAAATCGAGATGCCCATGAAGAGGCAAGTTGTTTAAAATGCGAGGGAAGAAGACCTGGGAGAAAAAAAGACTACAGTACTATAAAAAAACGCGCAGGCAAGACATGATTCCCATGGGAGGCAGAAGGAGGGAACGAGCTTCACTTTCGGGATATAGCGTCCGATATCCGGATTGCAAGAAATCGGCCGCTTAGACCGCGCTTCGAGCCTCCATACCTAGTAGGAACCAAAGCTCAGAGACATGTGTTACGGCTATAAGCTGCCTTTGAGCTTGTATAGTGTTTGTCAACGGCAGGTCCATGTCATAGGGGAGGCATAAAATAGAAACGATTATTCATCTTTTTTCTTTTTTTTCCTTCTTTTTTTTATACCTTGATTTGTACAGCCAGCTTATCCTATGCCAAAGGCTCTGACCTAGCACTCTTTGCCAGCAGGCTTCAGACGAAAGAAATTTTGGTGACTGAGAAATTCCAAGGTCCAATAGAACTTCATATGGCGCTAGACGGAGAGAACTTTTCCTTGTTTGGTGGATAAGCGCTGGTGGCATAGGGCTGCTAGTAGTACTACTTAAGTAATTAAGTACGTACACGTTGACATGAGTTAAGCTTACTATAGCTATATAACTAAAAGAAACCGACCACTAAGGCTGAATTAAAATTAAAACCATTATAAGAAAACTAGTATTTACTTATTAATCAATACTTAAAACTACTGTTTGCTTTAATCACAGCCTTTATCAGTTGCAGAATACTGTATCAAAGAAATAAAGCTAAGGTGTAAGTACTTGAGTAGAAAATAGATAAAGATGGGAGTAGTTCAACAAAGATTGTAGGGTTATACCCAGCGTGGCAAATGTTATCAGCTATGGCAAGTTAGTACTCAATTATTTCAAAGTGCATATAGTATATATATTAGTAGTGCTTGACCGGTTTAGATCCAAAGGCTATAGAATACCTCAGCGGACCTTGAGACGGCGGCCATGATGCATGCCTCATTTATATAGCGATCAGCTTAATGTTGAGTTTTTTCTCTCTGCGCATCTCGGTGTCTCGGTCACTGGAGCATCAAAGAATGCAGTGCACACCTTGCATTACGACCCATCCAGGTCCTATAGGGCATTAGAAGTGCACTTGCTGGCATGCTAGCCGCGCCGCCATAACATCGTTGAACCAAGACAAAAACGAGGAAAGACAACGACCAGAGCAAAAATGGCGGGCTTTGCAGGAACAAGCAAAAGAAAAAAAAACGGACAGCTTCATGCGTCACTGAGCGCCGGGAGGTGCGGGCGCTGATTTACTGGCACACCGACCCAAAAGGAAGAAAAAAAAAGGGATAGCAAGTAGGAGGTCGTATAAGGCCAGACATGATATGAAAACAGCACATCCACCAGCCACGTTGGGCCGGATAGGTTGTCTGGTGAGGTCCCTGTCTGACAGATATTATATTGGGATGTATAAAAGCAAGGGAATGCCTTATAAGTAGTCTGTAGGGCGGGCTGCGGCGCTCAGATGCACGTGCCGTTGTTATCTTCATGGGCTCCTCTCTGGTTGTTATTTCACTGTCTCTTTTCCTATTCGCATTATGTAATACCAGCAATTTTTAGTCGCAGCCCGTAACAAATCTCACGGCATGCAAATGGAAATGGGTTCTTCCTTGTCCTTGTAAGCCAACTTGTGACCGCTTATTTCCTCGTTTTGCTTGACTTTTGTGGCGTTCCAACGTCATATCTTTTATGTTGTTTTGAGTCTCCTTACTTTGTTAACTTGTTTTGTTGGGGGCCGACAAAGTGTAGACAAAAGCCACTGAAGATCACAACCCTATCAGCCCAACCCTAGTCTGACTTACACCTTACTGTACAGTGAAGAGTGAAATAAAGCAAGCCAGGCCATTGAAGCAAGGGTTTTCTACTACGACCTCGTTCTAATTCCGTAAGTCGCCAATGCAAAGTATTTGAGATTTCGGGAATCCTTCAGATTTCTTTTTCTGGCTCATTAGTACTCTATATTCTTTTTTGTTTCGTTTCGCTTGTTTCCCCTTTTAGATCAAAATTCTGTAGGGGCCCTTGTTCAAAGGCTTTCTTGGAAGAAAAAAAAAAGAAAAAAAGGAAAAGAAAAAGAACAAGAGAAACGAGACGACCGAAAGGATTGCAGGTCAGTTCCCTGCTAGCACGAGTTCATGAGAGTAGAGAGAGAGAGAAAAAAAAAAGGCACCAGAAAAGAGGACTGACGTCGCGTCAGGGTTGATTAATTAATAGTTGACAGGTGGGTTGAGGTACAAGTACATACTTACCTAATTACTTAAGTACTGCCTACGCATACAGGCAAGGGCAGGACAGCTGAGGACCAGGGCAGGTTTTTTCGACTGAAAACCAGCAAGGCACTACAGGGTTACAAGGCCTGGTCAAGAAACAAAAAGACTGCCGGGCTAGGTGTAGTTGGGACAAGGGGCGGCCAGAAACCAATAGAGCCGGATGTGATATCAGGGGCACAAAAGGCTGGCGGATTCTCGTCTGGCACAGCGGCAGCAAACTAACTACTTATAGTAGACGTCAGTCAAATGAAGCTAATACTACTAGTAGTACTTTTACTATTACCTTTGAATTCTTGTTTACTTGTTTCTCTTGTCCCTGGCCCTGGCCTGGCAGCTTAGAAAAGTACACTAACGACCCCCCTCGGGGACTGAGCGACGCCGAGATCGTGGCTTGATTCTGGGCGTGCAAGTCTTGTATTCTGATGGGAGGACTTGACTGTAAGTGGTGAAACTTCTTAACAAGACGCCCTCCCAGGTTCATCTTTAAAGGTCTGAAGTAAATACTGACGTGCGACACCTGCAGCGGCGGCTGGCTTGTCTAGTATATCTCAAATGTGCACATCAAAAACTCGGCCGCCACGGTACTCTTTTCTCTTGCCCAACTTAACCCCCAAAGTTACTACTGTATGGCCTCTATAAAGCCCCCCCTACAACTTGTGCCCTGGATTTCCACCTGGAAAAGTTACATAGAAAAAAAAAAAAAAAAAAGCCCCGCGCAAGCCACGTAAAGGTTATCGGAATCGCTCGAGACTTGGTGCTGGTGACGGGCCACTGCAAGCAACGGTATCCCGGCTTCGGTCCTGCGAAAAGATGCGAATCTTGATTTTCGAGAGAGCCAGACAGAATAAAGGGAGATTTTTATCCTAGTGTTGAACTAAGTGTTGAACTATGAACTAGTAGTAGTAGTATGGTAAAAGACAAACTACTTATTTTCATGGGTACGACCAGCCCAGCTCTGCCTTGATCGAACTCGAACAACTGACAGATGCAGCATTAAGCACAGAAATCGGTACTTTTGCGCGCAAACTTCCGAGACTCTTGAAAAGACAAATGGGGTAAATAGTGAAGAGAAAAAAAAAGTGAAAAAAGAGTTTTTACATGCGCTCTGTCCAGCGGCTTTGGTTGAAATCTGTCGGTTCGTTGGTCCTGAAGCGATGCCGCCTTGCTCTTTCACTCTTTCTGCTTTCCGTTTCTCTTATGGATGCAGACGATAAATTAAAAATAATCTAGGTACGAAAAAAAAGAAAAAAAAAGAAAAAAAAAGAAAAAAAAAAAGAAAAAAAAAGAGGGATGTCAGCGTCTTTCAGTAACCCAACAACGGGCAGCTCATTTTCTTGGCTTTTTTTTTCTCCAGGCTGTGGCGCCGGCTTGATGGTGGAAGAAGAACATATGCCAGCTAACCCTAGCCAGCCACGATACGTAGGCAGACTTGACGGCGTCTGGCGTTGTTTGTCGGGCTTTTGACTTGTGGCTTTTGGGCGAGCATTTCGCACCAAAGTTTTGTGGCTCTTTTGCCACGTCAAGTACCACTGGCAGTAGTAGTGATAGTATTAGTAGTAGTAGTAGTAGTAGTAGTACTACTATTAGTAAGCCAGTGGCTGGACTCTTAAGATTTCTTTTTTTTTTTTTGGCTCTGTAGGTTGATCGTTGTTACATACTTGGTAACCTGACACTTCTCACATTCACTGGCATTATGCACGGCACTTTCAGGTTGGCCAAATTAGGCGTTTGGCAAGGCTCGGCTACTATAAGTGTTCCGGTAGGTCACAGTGACACGCGAGACATGCACAAGTAATGTGGTGCTTTCTGCCGGCTATGTGCTTCCGTCCCAAAAGCAGGTTGTGCTTTGATAGTAGCAAATTGTGTATTTCCATTTGGTATGTTTAAAGTACAGTAAACAGAACCCAAAAGCTCTGGCAAGTCTCACACCGAGACAATATTCTCAATTCAACAATGACGTTTTTCTTATGCGGCTGGAATAAGCTGTTTATACAGTAGCAGATAGTACCATCTACATAATAATCCCTTAGAAGGTGCCTTGGAAAAAAGGCAAAAGGGTATTTTAAAGCAAGCTTCCCTTGATTTATAACGTGCTTGTCAATCGACATCCAGCAGCTCTATATTGGAGCTGTGTTAGTTACTTGGGGCGGAAGGAAAAGTCACCAAAGTCTATTGATAGAAAAAATGCACCTGATTACAAATACAACCGTTTAAATGCAAGTATATGGACAGAGCCAAAAGGATGCTTGAGTACAAGCTGATATATTCCAAAGTAGCACAAAGGGGTTGATACGAGATACCAGCAGCAGCAGTTACGAGTCAAGATAATCGTCACTTGCGTGCGCCTTTTCTTGAAAACTGCAAATAAGAGAAACGAGGACATTATATAGTGTGCTCCTATAGGTTGTATTGTCTTGGGTTTCAAGGATATTGGCCAGTGACCAAGACAGGACAATAAAATAGGTTAGAGACAGGTCTCTTTGCCGAGTATACATCCCCGCTTTGTGTGTATACCTTGAAAGATATATGTAGTGCAAAGACCTCGAATACACAGGCTGAGTGGGAGTTGAAAGTACTGTGTATTCTGCCAAGACATAATTATATATCTACATTAGACATTGTGCATATTTTGGAAGGCATAGTTATTTCACGAACGATAGAGCTATGAATGTGGGACCAAACTATAGAATAAATCATAGCTATAGTAGGATTTTACTATAGAACCACAAAAAGAATAACAAGAGACACGGGGGCGGAAATAATACAAGGCTTGGGACATGTACTGACAGGCACTAAATAGATAACTTGTGAACTATATAGAAATCTGGTTATCAGGGCCACTGTCATAGGATGGAGAACATCATCCTTTAGAGCTTATGACTATGATATGGACTCAATAATAGCCGGCCGCAACCTAGAGCGTACAGGTCAATGATAAGACGAAACTGTTTGGTTTTCATAGCCCAATGAAACCGTAATTTGGTAGAAGATCTATAAGTATTACTGATAAGATAAGCCTCAGCTTCTATTTGATTCCATAGCCACATTGGAAATTTACATTAGCCCGATTCTGCGTGTCTTCATATATTGCTCTGTTTGGAACTCCGCCTCGGCGTGATTTATAAACATTCCGATATAGGGGCTGTAAAAAGGAGTTTTTGCAAGCAAATTGGGGAGACGGGAGTATCGTATGGCTGTCAAAGTACAGGACTTGTCAACTGTGCAGGCTTTTACATATCAAGTCAGAGCAAGGTACTATTTGATTTTCCTTTCCAACATTCTCAATCAGATCACTATTGATCAAAAGCACGTAAACTCTGCTCAGAATTTCTCTCCTTGTTATCTCCCATGAAAATACAAAAGCCTAGAAAAGAAAAGAAAATGGGCTTTTTCTGTGGCTTTGCACTACTGCTTGATTTTCAAGCCCTTCTTATCTCTTCCAAAAGTACACAGGTCATAAGTGACACCACTAAAGCCTGAAAACTAGTAGTACTAAAGAATAAGTTGCTGTTTACTGAAAAGACTGCGCGGCATACATCAAGGAGATATCTTCAGCCGGTCTTGGCTTAGCTGCGAAACTCTGGCGCGTTTGTAGCACACATTAAGTTTATCAAGGTCATCACGATCCTTTTTTCTTCTAGAAAACGCATATGCCACTAGTTCGGCATGACGATGCGAGAATGCGTGATGAAGTTTGTAGTGGTGGTGTCGGAGAAAAAGAAGAAAAGATCGCAAGCCAAAGTAAAGAGAAAAATAGATAAAGAAAAAAAAAAGAAATCCTCGATCGATGTGTGGCTAGCACATCATGGGTGACAAAGATACACACCGAAAGAAGATAAAACAAGAAGATGCCGCGAGGCGGGGGACCTCGCGAGTGCATGCGGAAGACACAGGCGTCTACTTCGCTGCAGCACATATCACATAAAAAAAAGAGACCTGCAGCTAAAATATGCACACAGTACAGACAGCTAGCTGGTCTACTAAAGAAGTTTTAGGCGAGCTTTTTATCTTTTTTTTTCTTTCTTTTTTTTTCTCCTTTGGAATTTCGTTTATGATTCCAGAGAGCGTGAAGGTGTGTTCTATGTGAAAAGACGACATGTTTAGTATGCAATGCAGAAGCTTTAGCCCAACACCAAAGTGGAAGTAAGATTTACTATGCAATCTTAGCAGTAGAATATTTGCTTGTTTTTATCCTGCTGGATCGTTTAATGGTGTCGTTTGTCTTCATCGCCCTTCTTTATTCGGTGCATCAGCGCTTCCAAACTGCATCTTTTTTTTATATATATCTTAGAATACACGCCTAGAGACGCAAACGACAGCTTGTGATAGTCTGTGGATTTAAAAAGAAAACAAATAGCCCTCTAAATTCTCAACTAGGACAGCATAACCGGGATCAAAAATGTAGCAAACAATTAGAGTTTATCCGCCCTAGTACTTGCTCATTTGGTTGGTGTAACATATAAAGCAAAGCCGGCGGTGAAGTTAGATTTGCTCGGGCAAGGCTTTAGATTAGTACCTCAGGTACGCAAATATCAAACGCTGTGCCGTGCTCTTCTAACACTGTACACTGGCAAATCTTACACCTGCAGCACTTTGCTTCCTGTTCCCGTCGGCATCTGCATTGGCCCGTTTTCGACGGAGTCAAGTGACAGACAACACAGCGCTTGATACCAATTCCGCTAGTAAGCCTCGCCGCGAGAGAGAACAGAAACCGCCTAGGCTCTGTCTTGTAAGAAACCTGAGGTGCCGGCAGCGAGCCTCCGTGCTGGTCTGCCCAGGAGGTTTAGTAAAAGCCACGTCAACCTGCATTCACTATTGTACTAACATTGTGCTCGATATTAGGCGGCGGCTTATCTTGTATCGACACTTTTGCCGAGGCTTGCTCATTCATTCTATCCTTCAATAGAAAAGACTGCTTGCCAGCTAGTCAACCATATCCCATGGCCACTCGGATCACACCAAGCCTGGGCTCTCCGAAGCCTAATCACATCTGCCTCTGCCCCTTGGGTTGCTGATCCTGTGACATCGCTCGTAACTCAGTGGCCGTTTTCCGAGTAAGGCTTCATCTCCATGTTTCTTCACGCCTTGCTTTATCATTGCCCAACCAATGCCCAGTCAGTCCGTCTCCTTTGTGACTGCAGTAACATCTCTGTAAGCTGCCAACCAAATATTTGCGCACTAGGCTATGCGTGACGGACTTTGACTACCGTCCTGAGCCACCGTATCTTCTTACTTCCTGGTCTAGGTGGTAAATGGAGAATTCTCGAATGGTGGTTGCATGTGTCGTAGGCAGGCGCTACTACTGATAACAGTGCCCTGATACAAACCAGTCGGGACGAAACCGGGCGTTTTTGTTTAACCGGTGCTCTTTTTGTGTCTGGCTGTCTTGTTCTATTTGGCTTTATGGACTTGGGCCATCTTCTTGCCTTGCTGGCCGCTGGTTCCCAGCGGGCTCTGAGCAGCCCAGTGAACCCCGAGAACATATGCAGCCAAATCCCCCTGTTCCCTGCCGTGCAACCATCTGTATCACTCGTATTTCCCGCAGCTTGCCCTGCGCGCGCCAAAGACTACGAAAAGAAAGACAAATATTTATAGGTAAATAAATAACATCGCGGCATGCATCCATACTCGTCACAAAAGTGAGGAGACTATGCAAAGCCCAAACCCTTCTGGTGTGTCGAAATACGAGATTTCCTCCAGGCATGGTGTCGGCGTAATCAACATCTAAGAACAGATATATAACAAGTGTGAGCAACATATGGGCTGAAAATAACTATGGAGGGTATGAATTCCGCCTGAAAATAGCAGGTCTAGCAGATCGGTACTGGCGTGCTGCTGTGACGTGCATTGAAATTGGGCTTCAATTTTTGTCGGTTCGGTTAGACCTCGAGTGCTTTTCGGCATGTTGAGGTGAACTACTAGTAGATCGAGCCTAAGAAAATGATCACATATGTTTCTTTAAGCATGTTTCTTTTTGTTTCTGATAACCTATACGAGGCATGTCCACGAGGTACCTGCAGCTAAAACTAGTATTAATGCCATATGCGCCGAGCTCGCTGGTGGATGCACCTGAAAGCCCCTAGAGGCGAACTACTAGCTGGATCAAACCCATCAACGCCTGCATTGCAGTCTGGCTATCAAGAGGGTTTTCCACTTATGCAGGAAAAAGCACAAGGGAATCAAAGGCCAGAGTTGGTTGTGGCTTGATGCAGAAAGTATTTCCAGGGCAGACAGTGAAAGCAAAGAGACAATTGAAAAGAAAAACGCGTATGCATGTCAGAATGCAGCGAAGAAAGGACGGCAAATCCCAAGCGATGATAGCCAAAGTACGCACTTTACTGCAACGACAACGCAACGACCAGCCGTTTTGGGATCTGCAGACTTTCTTTTTCTTGTCGGGTGTGCATTGCAAAAAACAGAAATACGCTTGCATTAATGCTGCATGCCGGTTTATCAGTTACTCCCACTACTAAGTAGCAGCCAGGCTGAAATAGACGCAGTTCCTAGTTTAGCGTTAAGAATTGCACTCATGGGTTCAAATAGTCATGCTTGGACAACCAAAGTATTTCTTTTCGTTCCAGTGAAGCTGTTACACAAGCGCCTCGGGCGCCAAGACATGTAAAAAAAAAAGAAAAGAAAAAAAAAAGGAAAATAAATAAGAAAACAGAGAAAAAAAAACAAATAGAAGCCCAGTTACCAGTTACATTCCGCCGACTCAGTTCACATGGAAAATCACTCCAAGAGCGCCACAGGCCCTTTTGCATCTTTTTCCTTTCTCTTTCTTTTGCCCACCAGGATTATGAGGCACCAGGGTTATGAGGAAGCAAGAAAACGTGGGCGGCGGGAGGAATCAAGGACGGCCCCAAAAATGATGGAAAGGAATCAACAGATAGAGGTGACGTAAGAGCGAGTAGCCTCTAATGGACGTTTTATGACGAACATGCTGTTTGGTCGTGTGACCTTGATACAGAAGATGAGATGAAGTCGTTCCAGTTGCGCCAATTCCACCCCGTGCAGTTCATTCCAGTCTGCGTTGCACCTGTACTGATGCTCGCCTTGGATTTATTAATAGCTCGGTTATACAAAACTGCAATCTGCAAGACTTGATACCATTTTCTGAGCTAAACCTCATCCGGATATTGTAAGAGAGAGAGAGTGCTGTCTGCTGCTAAGCTGGCAACGGTATACAAAGTCCTTGCATTTGTTCATTGCATTGCTTTTGTGAAAGCCGTGCTGCTATTTATGCGGTGTAAGCAGAAGACTATCTCTGTGGATACGAATGTTTGAGAATATCAGCTTGACACCGTCGCGTATGCACTCCTCAAGCATGTTGACAGTATCTATAATACCTGTTTGATATTCAAGATATGGCTGCAAAGTCTACAGTAGTTTTTGAATGACTCTAGGTATGGATGATGATACGCTTAGAACTATTCATCTACTATCCAGTTATGCATTTCTACACGCGAGTATTATAACTATTTGTGTATAAAAATTCTTGTGACGGGTTACTGCATACAGTCTGCTGCGTAGTTGCTTTTGCTTATCGCCACACTGTAACCAAGTAACTTGCGGTGACGGCCCGTTTCTCATCCATCTCGCCTTCAAGTCTCTTCCCCCCTTCTCTCTCTCTCTTTCTCTCGATTCCTGCGTAACTCCGCACATGTAAATTGCTCGTCCAACCCACCCGTCACACACCAGCTTCGCAGCCAAAGAGGAATGTGCAACCAAGCAGGGAATACGGCTGCTTCTATCCCAACTCCCCTCGAGACAGTTAAACTTTTCCGGGTCTCGTACTGTGCTCTCTCGTGCTGGTATCCTTCTCTTGTTAGACTTGTGCTGTCGCCTATTCATATTTTAACTCAATTTAGGTACTGCCCGTTTCGTCTTTATACCCAAAAAGGTCGTCGTGACCTACACGCCCGTAATAACTCCCTGATACGTGGCACGGGTAAGTACAACTGGCTAGCTGTCTCTGCTAGCAAGCGCATAAATTGCCGTTTGGAAGGGGCCCCCTAGTAAAATAAGGTGTGCTGAAGTTGTGACTAAGTGATTAGTCGGCACACTGCCAACTCGCACCCTCCTTTCTTATTCTCCCTTCTCCTCCCTTCTCCTCCCTTCTTCTCTCTTATTCTCTCTTCTCTCTTCTTCTCTCTTCTTCTCTCTTCTTCTCCTACCCAAAGAAAAGTAGTCTATTGGCACCTATTTATCGATAGCCTGCTATAGCGCACGTATTCCATGCTGTGTTGCGTGTTGTGCTCTTCAACTATCTCGTAACCTTCTTGCGCCATTAACGTGTTTTCTTTTCCTTTAAGTTTGCACGGCAACCAACGCAAGGTACGGGTCAGCCTCGAATTTCCGTTTTCTATTTTATTCATATTGTCACTTGGCAATATCAGGGCGCTGTGTGTAACGTAATCCTTGTCTGTAATGCATATTCAGGTAACCTGCGTGTCTGAATTTCTCCGTCTCTTTCTTGGACAAACGAGCGTGCGGCCAATACTTTTTTACTTCCTTGCAACTAAGCTCTCAACTGTAATTCCTAAATGCTCTAAAAGGCCTCCTCAGATGGCTAAGAAAACATACCCGCCCAAACAAAACTCACCAGCTGGTAAATGTCTGAGCTTGCATCTCGTTTACATCAGGTCTAGCCTCGGGAAGATTTTTAGGTCCTTTTTTTTTTTCTAAAGTCCTCGCTCTCGAGCAGTTCTTCTACAGCCAGTCCTCTTCCGTCTCTATTTCTACAGCCTCGCTACTGTAGGGGCCTTTTGCCCGCACGTATTGAGTAATCACTCGGTAAGCTCTCCCTCACACACTCCGCTGTCTTGGCCTGCTGCACACGCTTGCATAAACCGGTATACCAGTTCTTTCAACTCAATGACTTTTGTCTACGGGGACCTTGTTATGTGAGCCCCCTTCACAACAGTTCAGTTAAGCAAGGCTAGACGATATAGACCCGAAGTCGTGCCCCCTTCAGTTGGATATGCAATATAATGGCACTACACTGCTCTGCAGCACCTTTTCGCTCTCCACACCGCCGTAACGACGCACAAAGCGCACGACTTGGATTCACAAACCTTCTGCGAGGAAACTTGGCTTTCATGCAGTCCCCTGCGAACCATTCAAGTCCACCGGCTCCCTTTTTTGACCCCCGCCATAAACTTGTCCTTCTCTAGTCTTTTGTTTTCTTGGGTTCAGCAAAGCGGCTTCTTATGGTTCATGGCGTCTTGGAATCGGCGTAGAAGCACAACAGTAGACGCATACCCAACAACAGATTCCTCTTGGTGGTTCTGAAGAGGCATATACAGCTAGAAGTAGATGATAGGTAAATATGGAACGAGAGAATCGGAAATACGGCGTGCCGAGGCGCTGGAATGCAGTGGGACGCCGCGGAAGCAGTGCGTGAAGGCTTGCAGCAGCAGCTTATTATTACTGTTATTTGTGTTTGAGGGCTTGTATCATGAGACACGCGGCTATCTCGAGGTGCAGTAGAACCTATAGTTTTTATATGTGCTTGTATCTCTAGCTCCAGAACTACTACCACTACTAGAGTCCACAGTCCGCCCGATCCATCTGCCCAGAGGCACCGCATATGCCAGACCCAGCCATCGCCACAACCGCACAACTTGACTCACCAACCTCTACTCTGTTCCTCTTGTCCTTGCCTCCCTTTCTCTTCTTCTACCTAAATTCTACACAGCATTCCCTCTCCGATCACAATCAGCCTTTTGTGCGAGTATCTGTTCCCTCGTCTATCCCTTGCCTTTGCCGGACCATCAGACAGCTAAGCCGACTGGCCTTTTGGCCAAGATTCCGTGCTTCCCCCCTTCTTCTCGTTCTGCTCCCGGCCGTGGCACTTGAAGCGAGTGGCGTTGCGCTTTTTCCTGGAGCTGAAGCGTGCGCAGCCGTGTGTTCTCCCTTCTTTTTTTACTTTCAGCGGATCTTTGGGTAGATCAAGTTCGTTCATTGAAGTGCCGCTATCATGACTCCTAATTTTGCGCTTCTCAATGATTCCGAACACACGCACACACACTCAGATAAACGAGACTGCTCCAATGTCAATCATTTGTCCGTGCTTCTTATGATCGTCAGCAGCTCTCTTTAAACGGTTCAGCTTTGCTTTGCAAACTCCCCCCTACCTTCTCCTCTTCCTCCTCCCACCCCCATCATAATAGCTTCATTGAGGGAAACTCACATGCCGAAAACCCCCACGGCTGTGGCCTTTTTAATTTGTTTCCAGTTACAGCTTCATGTCTTGCCTTTGTAACCACGCCTTCTCAAGTTTCTCATTGTCACTCTTTTGGCTCCTCTTTACCCAAAACTCAACTCCGAAATACTCATTAAATAAATGTTTCAACTCTTCCATCATCTCACTGAACACTCCTTTTCCATACTTCCATTAACTTTTTTGTATCAATCTCTTTTACTGTTTTCTCATACTCCCTAGGTCAACCCACCTTCTTTGTCTCTCACTGTCTCTTGTTTGTCTTGCCGCCTTGCTCGTAAGAACCTCTACTCATAGTTCAAATTCTTGCTCTTTTGTCCTTTCTCTTTGTCTATACTTCGAGTAATATGTACTGCTAACCTGTCTCAACCCAAGTTCCTCACTCCTTGTCCCACCCATCTTTCTCTCTCTCTCTCTTCCTCTTTCTTCTCCTCCTTCACCTTTCGTTTTGATCGTTGTTGTACTTTTATTCTCCAAGTTCCTGCAACTGTAGTTCCTCCCCTTTTATCCTGTCTTTGTCTTCGTACTACCAATCCGCTGCTTCAGTCTTCCCCCGTCTCTGCTTATTTTTATATCCTGATCTTGTCTTGTCTTGTCTTGTCTTGTCTCAAGGCCTTATTTCGTTTACGTTCTCTTCTCCTGCTTCATTATTCTCCGCAAGACGGTGTCTCTATCAGCACTGATATATTTTCTTTACACCTCTTCCTATGCTACTCTAGCTATATCCATGGCTCTTTGTCTCCCCCGCGCCTCGTTTCTGACCCATCCACTCAGCCAAGATCTTGTTTTCTTACTCTATTCCTTGTCAATTTTCCCATCCAGTCGTTCTTTCTAATACATTTGTTTCTAACTCATCAGCTTCCTGCCTCTGAAATTCACAGCTTTCTCTTTATCTTCCTCTTTCTCTCTATTCACTCCCCCTATCTTGTCTGTCCCATCGTTTGTCCCACACAAGATCCTTCTCGTACGGAACCCTCGGCCTCTAGGGTTGAATTAGAAACCCTAATGTGTGTCTCAGACCCTAACCAGCCCCATTGATCCTATCGGCGGGCTCCGGTCTCCTTCAATTATCACGAACCGAAACCTTTGAGATAGAGCGCAGGAACATGCCGAAGTGGATTCCCTTCCTACTGCATGATAGTGGAGGATTTCAAAAGGCGCCTCTTTTTTTTTTTCAAGGAGACGCCCTTTTAACGATAAGATCACATTTTTGTTATCCACCAAGTTCTCATCGAGTAACGCTACCAAGTAACGATTAGCATCCGCGATCCGCATACTATAACAGCATCGAGTATTAATTTGAAACATGGAAAAATAGACTTCGTAAATTCATTTGCAAAACAACGGCCACAAGATACAAGTTGGCCAAATAACCCAGAAAAAAACAACCCTAGGTGCCACCTTTGTAGGCGGACGCTAAACAAAACAAATCCGACGCGAGAGAGCAAAACATAAACATAGAAAATGGTTCGTTTTACAGCCGTTTTTTTACAGCTTCGAAACCGGCGACGCGGGGCCGACAGTCGTGATCTCGTCGTATAGCAGGCTAAAGGGTTATGGTTAGTATACGGCCTTTATCCATCATCAATCCAGGAAAACACATACCTTGTCAGGAAGTCAGCATAGTCTTCGCCAGTAACCTGGTCGGCAAAGTACTTGGCCGCCAGCTGAAACTTGTTGCCTGCCGGCGCGCCCGCCTCCAGCTCTGCCGTGCACTCCTTCAGTAGCTGCAGCGAGTAGGCCTTGTCGACCTTCTTGCCCTCGGCCGTGTTGATGCCGTGGCGCACCCACTGCCACAGCTGCGAGCGTGACACTTCGGCAGTGGCGGCATCCTCCATCAGGTAGTTAATGGGCACGCAGCCAACGCCGCGGATCCACGCCTCCATGTAGCCCAAACCAATCTTGAGGTTCTTGCGGATACCCTCCTCGGTAACCTGGCCGGGAACGTTCATGTTGAGTAGGTCGTTGGCAGTAATCTTGACATCCTCGCGGCGGACAAAGATCTGGTTGGAAGTCGGCATGTGGGTGTTGAAGACGTCCGAGGCAATGCTGGCCAGGGCGGGGTGGGCAACCCAGGTACTAATAGAGAAATCACATTAGTATGTTTCAGTCACACTCTCCAAGACCGTACTTACCCGTCATGGCCGGCGCGCACCTCGCGCAGCTTGTCAGCTTTGACGCCCTCCATGGCCTTGTCGTTGGCCGCCTGGTCGTTCTTGATAGGAATCTGGGCCGCCATACCACCCATAGCGTGCACACCTCTCTTGTGGCAAGTCTGGATCAGAAGCTTGACGTAGGCGTCCATAAAGGGCGACGTCATCGTCACGCTGGCACGATCGGGCAGCACAAACTTGGGGTTCTGGCGGAACTTCTTGATGGTGCTGAAGATGTAGTCCCAGCGGCCGCAGTTGAGACCAGAGCTGTGATCACGGAGCTCAAAAATGATCTCCTCCATCTCAAAGGCTGCAAGAATAGTCTCAATCAGAACAGTACCGCGAATGGTACCGCGGGGAATGCCAATGTAGTCCTGGGCAGTGTTGAACACGTCGTTCCACAGACGGGCCTCCAGGTGCGACTCCATCTTGGGCAGGTAGAAGTAAGGACCGAAGCCCTGCTTCACAGTCTCGACGGCATTGTGGAAGAAGTACAGACCAAAGTCAAACAGCGCACCAGACACGGCTTCGCCATCAACAATCAAGTGCTTCTCTTCCAGGTGCCAGCCTCTGGGACGGACAATCAGAGTGGGCAGTGTTCTATCGGTGCGGAGCTTGTACTCCTTGGGGCCGAGCTTAAAGTCGATTTGGCGGCGGTTGGCATCGTACAGGTTAACCTGGCCACTGACCATGTTCTCCCAGGTCGGGGCACTGGAGTCTTGGAGACGTTAGCTTAAGCCACAGTAACTTGTGCTGAGGAGCAAAACATACCCTCAAAATCGGCCATGTAGGTCCACACATTCGAGTTCAGAGCGTTCACCACCATCTTGCGGTCCGTCGGGCCCGTGATTTCCACACGGCGGTCAACCAGACCCGGAGCGGGCTTGGCGCCTTTCCACGAGGGATCATCACGAATAGCCTTTGTCTCGGGGAGGAAGTTGGGCAGAATGCCACGGTCAATCTCGGCCTGGCGCAGCTTGCGGCGCTCCAGCAGGTTCTTGCGGGTCTTGTTGAAAGTACGGTGCAGAAGAGCGACAAAGGCCAGAGCCTCGGGCGTCAGGATCTTGGTCTGTTGCTCCTGGATAGGTGCCTGAAGGCTGACGCCCTTGAGAAGAGATTCGGTAGACGGCATTATGGATGGGTTAATCGGATTAGAGTGGTGGTATTAAGTTGGTTAGATTACAGAGGCAAATTTCAAAGATTAAGTAAATATTGGTGGAAAGTTGGAAAATAGACACAAAGGTATGAACAGAAAGTGAAGAAGAGGGAGAACAAAAGCCCAAAAAGAAACAGCAAGATGGCCCAAGATAAATAATCGGGGACTCTTCAAGCTCCTGCCTTGGCTTCGCTATCGACTATCAGAAATGATGCAGCGGCAGGAGCCTGTGTACGCAGTACTTCTGCACTGCTAAACACAAACAGCAGCAAAGGAAGCTACCCTGCACTGCTTGGGTCCATCCAGATAGCTCTTGCTGATTTCGGTAGCATTTACTGTTTAGATGGACCGATACCCCTCTGTCCGATAAAAACACTCCCTGCTTCCTTGTTCCCATTAGGTGGCGGAAGGTGGGGCAGTTCTGGCCTTGTCCAGTACTAGTCCCAACTCTCATCTCAGCCAATCGCCGGCAGTCGATAAAACGTGAGCCGGCGAAAATGACAGTTGCGGCAAAAGCGACGGTATACGATAGATGTTATTTCCAAAGCTTCAATACTGTAAATAAATTGATGTTGGCCTCGTGGTATGTGTCTGTTTTCCACGGAAAAATAGACCACATGAAAAAATAAAATCAAAAAGCACCCCGCAAGCGGAACAGCGGCGCTTCATTCGTCACCGTCACATTTTCACACATTCGTCCGTGTAAGCCAGAGCAGTGTCCTCGGCAGTATTCTGTATTTCATTAGCTCTTTTTTCCTCCATTCTCCCTGTATTTTCTTTCGGCATTGATTTCCATTCGACTCATTCGACTCTACGGAGTAACATCAGCGTGCTTTGAATTCATTCTCCACAGCCGCGGCCATTAAAGTGAGAAAACAACAGAAAAAAAAACAAGACATCAAACATGTCGAGGCAAGGTCAACTGACCAGTGAGAAGATCCCGAGAAGAGGCCGGGATTTTAGCTGCTATTTCACGATTTATCCCGCTCTTTTCTTCTTCTTTTTCTTCTTTGTTTCTAGAGGTTAGACAATAGTTCGTGTGTCGAATATACCATGGCGGGGCTGCCCGGACCACGGAGACGTCCGCCACCAAAAAGCCGAGCCGAAGTCGGACCCGATCATTTGAACTAGATGGCAACCTTGACATTATGTGCCAACTACGGAGTACTGCGATATTAATTCTTTGCCGTAATTAAGCTTGTTGTATATTTTGGAAACGAAACAATGACCCACAGCCATCATCAAGACGGCTGTTGCTTGGCTCTGATAAATTTTATTCTCTGGCTCTCAACTCACACCAAGACTCACCTTAATTCTTACTGGCCCGCCAAGCTCTCATTCACTGCTTATGTTTCCCCAGACCCGAAAACCCACTCCGCTTCTCCGGATTTTACTGTCTGGCATGCACATGTCAGCTTTATGCCCATCCTGCAAAGTAACCTTCGACCCGCGTTCTACTGGCTAGCACGCGCTATATACCCGGCCATTTCACGCGCACATGCTGTTTTCTTTTCGGCAGATAAACCTGTGTAGCATCAGAATGCTTTCACTTTAAGCACGGCTAACTTCGCTGTCATCTACTTCTTCCTTCCCGTACTTTTGCTTCATCAGTGAGCTTCCGATATTGCTCCCCTTGGCTACTTATTCTTCTGCTAGCAATCCCGAAGTCGCCGAAACCGCTCACACATTTATCGCCATCCAGCCATTTATTCTCCTCTCTCTCGTTTTTTTCTCAGCATTCTTCTTGTTCCTACCTTCTTCGCCTCTTCTCTAGCTGGCTTGCGCTGACCTAGGTTAGCCTTGTCTCACATGACTGGCCAACTCTTGCTGTCTTTTTTTTCTTTCTCCCCTGGCCCGATACCCCGACCAGCCGAGGTCGAGGTCTCCGCGCTGCCGTTCCCTTTTTAGCTTGTTAAAGCCACGCTCAGCCAATGATCCCGGCTAATATTCGGCCTTTTCATACATTTGAGCGACCAACTTGTTTCCTTTCCAAAGCTGTCCCCATTCCATAATCCGGGGTATCTTCAAAGGAACAGTAGGGGGGAGACTTTACTGCACATGCGTCATTCAGGTGTGCATTAATGCATAAAAGGCCAACAATATATTGTAGTATATGTATAAATTTGTAGCAACTTACACCGTATCTTGGAAGCAAACATGAAAACAAGAGTACTGGTCGGAAATCACAAACTAAGCAAAACTTGACCCCAAAAAAAGAAGAAAAAATAAAGAAAATCACTAAGTGAATCTGAAGCCAGATCCTGGGGGTATCTTGTGGATAGACTTTAATTGCCTTTAGGAGTACTTTCTAAAGGCAAGCTGATTGCTGAATATTGAACGAACACGAGATTTCCCGCGGTATGTTGAATAAGCAAGAAAGAAAAAAGAAAAAAGAAAAAGAAATGTCAAATAGACACGAAAAAAGCCAAGGACGTGTAAAAATAAGAATTTGTAAGTAAAAGCCGGAAAAATATAGGAAATGTGCAGTTGTGGGCGAAGCATCACGGTGTAAGTGAACAAAGAAAAGAAATGAAGAGTGGGCATTTCCCACGTGTCGGTGGAAAGGTAGCAGTATCCAAAGTCATGATAAAAACGAACAAAAAAGAAATCAAGGAGTGGGAAGAAAAGAGTAAAAGAAAAAGAAAAAAAAGAAGGAAAAGTGCCTAGAAAGCGCCCACAACTCTCGGGCCGGGGCCTTGGGCCTTCTGGGCACCAGAGCCGGCCGTCTGGCTAGTATGTTGGTTAAGAGTCTGCACCATGCAAGACGCCTTCTGGCGATCTTCGACTAGCCTGTGAGCCTCGCCAATATGATACTTGATGGTCTTGACCACAATGTGGAATGTGCTGGCGGCGCCGCTCTCTTGGACGCAGCGCAGAATTGAAAAAGAAGTGCGGCTACCGTGTTCGACACAGTCGTGAATCTCGATGCGGAAGGAGACCCCCTTGGCTTCAAGTTCTATAATTCTGGCGTTAGCTACTCGCATCATGAATAAATAGACAGACATTCGACATACTATTGCTTGAAGATACCGTGGCGTAAATGTGGCGCGAGTGCGGGTGGACGCCATAATCCTTGAGTCCGGCGCTCTTCCAGCGGTTGAATAGCTTCAAAATAAATTCTTTGGACTGCTTATCTGACATGGTGACGCAGATATCTTTAACGGCTGGCTTGATGCGGAACATCCGCGTCATCCAGCTCTCGTAGACCTGGTCTTGCTGCTTTACGCTGTGAGCTTGGCTCATGGGAGTTATAGGGGTCGTCGGAGTGGTGGTAGTAGCGGGGGTTGACGGCAGTACTTCTGCTGAAAGGATATTAGCTTTTTAAAATTTAGTGCAAATGTAGTGTGGATACATACCGATGTCTGCCTCTGGGCGCTTAGTCTTGCTGTTCTTCCACGCAAGAATATTGTAACGCTTACTCATGCTGTGAAAGCCGTTGACTGGTTCCTCTGGCTCGGGCTCGCTGCTGAATGTCTGAGTGGGTCGTCTCAGTGACGATTGTGCGGAGCTGTTAGAGTGACCAGAGAGACGCTGGAGCCAGCTTATCTTTCTCTGTTTCTGCTCCATCTCCTCCGTCTTGCCGGGATTCTCGAACTTGCTCGGCTTAACCACTGTGGAATCTTCATACTGACTTTCCTGACCAACAGTGTTGATGGAATCGCGTCTCATCATGCGGTCCATGAAGCGATGTCCTGTCAAAGGACGCCGCGGCGAGTTGACAACCCGAATCGTCTTATCAGTCTTTTCCAGGTTTCTCACGCCATAGGGCTCGCCTTTCTTGGGGGTAGGCAGGGTATTGCCCATCGGGGCCGACGATTTCCGGCCACGGTCAGCATTCCCTTCCATATACGCGGCATCCGCATCGAAGATCTGAACATTGGTGTTGCTGTGAATCATATCAGCAGGAGCCGTCACCATACGACGGGAGTCCTCGCGATGGAGATTGAAAGACTTGTTGATAAAAGCAATGTTAGGGGTTGGAATAGGAGCGTCGCAGCCCTTTGAGTTCGTCATAGAACCGGCGGAATCATGAACCAACGTGGTTTCGTTGCTAGTGAAGCTGTTGGGCTGCTCGAGGTTATCGCTCTGTACCGGTGAGCTCAAGTAGAGAGTCCCGCTTCCCGACCCATCTGTGATGATGGAACTACTCAGGGCATTGTCCATGCGCAGCGCGAAATCAGTAGTAGCTCTGCGTACATCTGCTTCCATGAGAATAGTGTTTCTGTTGGTAGAAGATGGGTCTTCAACATCTTCAGTGGGAGTGGCAGGATCCACAAGATCCTCGGAATCGGTTTCGGCCTCGCAGGACTTTCCAGTGCCATCGAAGAGAGGACGAGGACCTCTAACAGGATCTTGGCGCCCACTTCTTAGTCCCTTGTTCCGGCTGTGCTGAGACTTGACAGACGAGCGCCGACGGGCATGGTGAAAGTTCACAGGGCGTTTGTGAACGACGACGGCCTTGCGCGCATGCCCGTACTTGACGCTCTTGCTACTGTGCATGGAGGCCATAGAAATTGTTCTCTGGCTCATCCTGGTGCTGCGAGCGGTCCGAATGGAGGTCATCGTTCCGTTGAGTTTCCGAAGACGAGCGGCACTCTCTTCTTTGCGGAAGTTTTTGGCGTGGCCAGCTGCGCGAGGCACAGGCATTTCAGGGTCACCGTTGGCAAAACTATCACTGGCCTTGGTCGCATTGTACGGCTCGTATCCATTGTTCCGAACTTGGTCACCATTGGTCACGTGTGAAATCACGGTAAAGCGGGAAACGTTCCGGCCAGAGTTAAACTCGCAGGTCGAAGCCTTGCGCTTCCAGGCCGGCTTGCTGAAGTAGTGATAGTCGCTTTGGGAGTGGACAATCTCGGGCTTGAAGTCCTCCAGCTGGCGCTCGCGGTAGCTTTGCAACAGCCAGTAGAATGACTGCTGATCGTTCGGTCTATATTATGTTAGCGGCGGCGGCAAGGTTTTATTAAACGAATAACTCACTCTGTAGATGTCAAAAGCTTGACCATGTCTTCGGGCTTGTACTCATACCAAAGAGTCCGCAGCTGACGAAAGATACCATTATCGATCTCGTTCACTGCCAGAGGTCTCGGGTTTATGTTTAAGCTGACCTCGGGGGGCTGGCCCGTTCTGGGGTCCAGGTTGTCGTATCTGGCATATTTCGTAATGAGCGGGTGTCTTGACATTTCTTCCATCGAGATGCGCTCTTCAGGGTTGAGAACAATGATGCGTCGCATGAAATCCTTGGCTTCGGGGCTGAACTCCTCGGGCATTTTATACACGCCCCTTTTGGACCGTGCCATGACCTCCTCTGGTGTGTTCCCATTGAAAGGAAGAGATGCGTTGAGCATGGCAAACAGAATAACTCCCATGCTCCAGATATCGGATTTGAACCCGTTGTAGTGGCTTGAGATCTCGGGAGCGGCGTAATGGGGGCTACCGCAGGCTGTCACCAGTTTGTGGTTTTTGTATTGGTGCATGGCTGCCATCCCAAAGTCGGCAATCTTGATCTGGCCGTCTCGGGTGACCAAAATGTTCTCGGGCTTGAGGTCTCTGTGACAGATGTTGAACTGGTGGCAGTATGCCATCGCACTCATGATTTGTCGGAAGAAGAAAATGGCAGTCTTTTCTGGTAATGGGCCCCTGCTCTTAATAAAGCCGAAAAGGTCGCCATTATCGACCAACTCCAGTACGAGATACCTATACAAAGTTAGACGCTTTGGCAACTATAACCCCGTATAACACAACTCACATGTGGGTGCGGTTTTCCCAGATATCGTAAAGCTTCATGATGTTTGGGTGCTGGATAAGTTTGAGGATTGCGACCTCGCGCTCAATGCCCAGGGGTACTCTGGACTGCCCATCAGTACGGGGAGTCTCTCGGGCGTCAACTCTATCAAGATTTGCCAGGCTCATAGTCTGGATCAGCCCGATGTTATCCTTGGAGACGATCTTGCATGCAGCTCGTAGCTTTGTTGACCGGTGCTCGCAAATTTTGACTGTTGCACTCGAGCCTGTACCCAGAGTTTCGCCGAGAACCCACGCGCCAATGTATACCTTGAAACCATTCTTGTCGCGCAATGAAAAGTCAATAGGTACCCGGTGTCTGGCAGCAGCGCTGGGATTCTGGCGGCTATAGGCGCTTTGGGCGTTTTGGATAGCTTCTTGGCGCAGAGATTGTGTCACTGCTCTCTGATTCTGGATATATTCATCCTGCTCTATGGAAGTCTCTCTGTCATTTCCCATTTGCACGGAATCTGATGCCCGATAGGTGTTACCTCTGTTTCTAGTGACAGGAGGCATGTGTGAGTATCGTGGACCGGGGGCGACCCGCGAAGCTGAGTATCTTCTGGTTTGCTGTCGTTCGTTCATTACGGGAGTCTGGTGAATGGATCGTGGAAGAGATAATAGTTGAAGCCCCTGGAGAGTGATTAGCATTAAGAACCAAGCCTGGATGATTCGATGAAAGAGACGAAAATTTATAATAAATAGGTAGTCCCCTCCGGGTAATTTGCACGGGTCTAATTTGAAACGCAAGCTTTGGGACAAGATGTTCATGTAAGTTGCAAAGTTTAGAGGCAAAAGAGTAAGACCCAAATAGAAAAGGGAGTTCCTTAGAGGCGTATTGTGATGGAGAATATTGACAAAGACTTACTAGATCGTCGTTGATGAAGATATCGATGATGATGCGGATAACGATGTCGACGATGGGAGCTGAACCGGCGAAAATTGCGATGTTTGGTGGAAACAAGCAAAATCTTTCGTGAGAATAAAAGTCTTTGAGAAAAAAATCAAAATGAAATAAAAAGATCAGAATTTCAGCAACCTATTAGAAATTTCAAAGGAAACTTCAAACAACAAGAGCGGACAACAAAAGCATGGAAGGCGCAAAGTTTTTTTAATGGAAGAATTTAGGAGCTTGAGCTTTATCGGTCGACCTCAGAATGGAAAGAGGGCTTTGTTTGGTAAGATCATTGGAAATAAACAAAGTAGTAAATTAATATGGAGCAGGAAACGCAACAACAAGAGGAAAAGGAAAGAGAAGAAGAAACAGAAGGTGGGTAAGCGATGAGTATCTCTATATGCCAGCCACCGCATACCAATGAACAAAGCGTCCTCAAACCAATACCTCTATGTGACTGCAAGATTAAGACCTGATGATCTCAGCAACGGTCGGTCGATTCAGCCGATCCTACCATCGCCAATCCGCTCAGAATAGCCACAGGCCAGACAGAATTTTTAGATTCCAGTGGCGGCAGCGGGAATCTCACAAATAAAAAGTCTCTTTATGTATTTTATTTGGAAAATCTCTTTTTATTAATCACATCGTTTCGGTACCTGAGATATGGTGACTTTTTTCATGGTGTGTAATGCTTTGCTGTTCTAGGGATAGGGACGAGGAATGAAGGTGTTTAATGCAAGCGCAAAAGTCGCGATCCTCTGTAGAGTGAAAATTCAAGTGAAAATTGCCACAAACTTCCGCGCGCTCTTTTCAATGCGCAACTCGGTGATCTTTGTTTACATTGTCGCCATTGAGTATATGTGTAGAATAAATAACATGTGTGTTTACGTGGAGTGGAGTTTACACTGCTGTGCCTTCCTTTTGTAGAATCGTGTGCTGTTGTGAAAAGTTTTAGCCCTTAACTACCATCCAATGGTACCAGAGCTTCTTCTGGAACTGAGAATACATGCAGCTTGTATATGGCCTTTCTGGCTCTACAGTTATGTAAATTGTCAATTAAAAATATCGGCACTGGACTCTGTGTTTTCTAGGCACGACGTTGACGCTAGTTACTCAAAATGGAAAGAGAAAAGACCCCAGTGTATTAACAGGTCAAGTTCCCGCCAAAGCTATAGTTACAGTTACACTAAGAATAAGTTAATCCTGGTAGTTGCGGCGATCCGGGGTCTCAAGTCATCAAACTGGGCTCCAAAAGGATGCACCACAATAAAAGCCATCAGGAGCGCCAAAGCAAATGGGCAAATCCGAGGCATCCCGTACTCTTCACGAATTGCCGGGATACTAGCAGCCATGGTCTGATTTCTGATTGAATTCTGTTCTAGTGACCATCCAGGAATGCTATCCCTTGGGTTTTGGCTGGCTTACATGTTTATCAAGGAATGCAAGTTAACCCATCACTAGCTGCCAGCCAATAGTCCAAGTACCTCCATTCTTCGCGAGGAAGTTAGCGGACTATTTTGTCAATGCGAATGCTTCGCTTCATCTGAAATTCAAACACGAGAGGCTGGTAATTAAATGGTTGGATATCGAACTCTCTATTTCATATTTGACAACAACAATCGTCTTCACTTCTGCTGGTCTCGTTTGCCAAATACCAGTGCCGTTTCAAAATGGCCTCCTGGTAAGATTACATATACTATTTCCCGTAGCATGCAAGTTTTTATTTGTAACATGTGATACTATTTGAGTTATGTGTTTTTGTTATTCCCAGATAATTTCCAGTCTTTCTAGGGTTAAGACGCCACATTTGATTATGCCCAGGGTTTCGCTCTTTGGCGCCACGCCGCAAAGAGCGGCTTCATGTGGCTTGATTTGGAAGCTTCTTATGCTTTAGTGGGGCGGGCGATACGCGTTCAATGAGCGAGCATTCACGCGCTAGGTTTAAGTGGTGATGCTGAATTTCAAGCATCAATTGCGCCCATAGATTTCAACGCCATAAACGGCATACTTTGTTTCTATCATACTTCAGAGCAACTACCTTCATCTCAAGGAGATCTCTGGCTGTTTTTTTTCTCTGTCCACAAAGCTTTTCTCGGTTGATATTCGATAGCTAAAACGGCCTGTTTGTCAGTTTTTCACGGGCTGTGCGGCATGGTGTAAAGTCTGGGCTTCGGTGACATCATAGCAGTGTTTGCTTTGGATTTTCTCAATTACAATACTTAATAACAACTTTGTGACCATTTCACTCTGATCTTTGGTTCAATCCACGAGGCATTTCTTTCAACTTTATCCATCAACTCCCGACTACCGCATTCGTCGATCCCGACTACCGCATATACTCGACTTCTGATCCGACCGCATCTCATCCGACAAGATGTCTCGCCGGAGCCGTGGCTTTGACGATGATTCTAAGCCAGTGATCTCGCCAGAGTCGTCTGGTTCGTGGACCCGCGATGACTACCAGGTTGGTGCCATCATGCGAGTATACCTGGAAAATTTCTTGACATACGACAAAGCCGAGTTTATGCCAGGCCCATTTCTGAACATGGTTATTGGCCCCAACGGCACTGGCAAGAGTTCTCTGGTGAATGCCATCTGTATTGGGCTTGGCTTTTCCCCAAAGCTTCTTGCGCGTGGCTCAACGGTGGGCGAGTTCGTCAAGCACAGTCAAAACTACGCCATCATTGAGACAGAACTTCGCGGCGAGAGCAAAAATAATATCTGCATCCGGGCCAAGATTAGCCGCGAGACAAACCAGATATCTTGGATGCTGGATGGCCGGAGTGTGCCGCCCCGGCGTATTCAGGAAGTCGTCCGCGCGCTCAAGATCCAGGTAGACAACCTGTGCCAGTTTCTGCCGCAGGATCGCGTGGCTGAGTTTGCCCGCCTCAACGAGGTCGACCTGCTCACCGAAACTCTGCGTGCCGCAGCCCCCGAAGAAGTGTCGACAACACATCGCGAACTGCTGGAGCAACACAAGGCAAAGGACGAACTCCAGAAGCGCATCGACTTGGCTCGGGGCGATCTCGAATCCCGACAAAATCTCAAGGCCAGCCTGCAGGAAGAAGTCGATCGCATCAATGAGCGCGAAACCATCAAGGTGGCCATTGAGCATCTGGAGGCGGCCTGTGTGTGCGCCGAGTACGAGCAGCTCACAAAAAAGTTTACGACAGCCAAGAGAAACCGCGACGAGGCCCGAAAGAATCTCAAGCGACTTGAGACCCTATCAGATCCGTCCCTAAAGGTCCAAAAGGACAAGGAGCGCTACCTGGCAAGACTCGAAGAGGCGTCTAGCCGGGCCCGCAGGCAGGTTCAGGCTGCTGAACAGGCGCTCTCAGCTGCAACGGGAGACTTGATAAATGCCAAGCAGACAGTCGAGGGATTCCGCGAGAAGCTACAAGAAGCCGATGCGCCGTACCAGAGCGCCAAGAAACTGGTATCCGGTACCAAGCGGCGTATCACAGAACTCCAGGGACAGTTGAGTTCGTTTGTCCCAAAACTGAACATTGATGAGCAAAATTCGCAAATCGTGAGTTTCCAGGTCAATGTCTACCTACCTATGAACCAAAACATGCTGACCTGCCACAGCGCCAAGGAGAACACCGAATTCGCGATCGAATGGCTCAAATCGAAGCTATCCAGACACGAGTGGGCGAGTTCAAAGCTCAGGTCTCCCGCAAAGACGATGAAAAGAATCGGCTCTTTCGCGACCTGAGCGCACTCAACACCCAGCAAGGGCAGCGTCTTAAGCTTTTGAAGGAACTCAACGAGGACGCCTATACTGGCTTTGATTGGCTCGAGAAGAACAAGGACAAGTTCCGCATGGAGGTTTTCGGGCCAGCTCTACTCACCTGCTCTGTCAAAGATGAGCGCTACTCCAACCAGGTTGAGGACCTTTTGACGCGTGCCGATTTAACGTGCTTCACGACACAATGCTTGGAGGACCACAAATCCCTGAGTGAGCAGTTTTACCAGTCCTTGGGTATCTCTGTGACGATTCGCACATGCACTACGAAGTTGTCGGACATCAAGTCGCCACTATCGCAAGAACATGCGCGCAATCTGGGAATCGACGGCTTTGCGGTGCAGTTCCTCGACGGCCCGGAGCCAATTCTTGCCATGATGTGCAACGAGCGGCGTCTCCACAATGCGGCAGTTGCTCTGCGCCCCATCGACGACAAAAGCTTCACGCAGCTGGAGTCGATTCCGACCATTACCAACATCGTCGTTGGCAATCAAGCCTACAGAATTGCTCGGCGTCGTGAGTACGGAAATGCCAGCACGACAAATGTGCGGCAGGTCAAGGAGGCTCAGATTCTGGTCAACCGCAACAGCGACATGTCGGTAGAAAAGAACAACATCGAAAGACGCATTTCCGAAATCAATGAAGACGTTGAGCAGGTCAAGAAAATGTCGCTGCAGCAGAAAGCCGAATATGGAAAGCTTCGTGATCAAAACGCTCAGGACGAGGATTCAGTGGTATTTACAACTAACCAACTGTTCTTGTGTTCGATACAGGGTGCTAACAATTACTTTAGAGGGAATTAAAAAGGCAAAAGAGAGACTACCAGGACGCTATGAGTCGTCATGAGGCTCTTCCCGCCAAGATTGGTATGTATTTCGCGTTATACTATCTATACGTATACGCATTTTGTGTATCTCTTCGTTATCTAACTTGTTTCAGCCCGTGCCGAAAAAGATCTTGTCCGCGAAAAGCGCCAGCTGCTCGAAGCCCGCCGCGCCCTCCAGGATCTCGAACTCCAGGCCCGTCTGGCCACCGTCAAGCTTGGCCCAGCAGCTATTGCCTGCACGCAGGCTGTTGCAGCCCACCACGGCGCAGTGAAGAAGCGCATGATTCATCAGCTCATCATTCATGAAGCAAAGGCCGATGTGGCTCGTCTCGTGCGCCGCGTCCAAGTCGTGCACGACCGACTCCGGTCGGAGCGCGAAAAGGCCGAGTCTCTGGCCAAGGTGTGCGAAGAGCTGCGACAGCAGGGCAAGAGTCTGACGCGCAAGGTCGCCGTGATCAAGGACCAGTACGACATGGAGGCAGACATCAGCCCACTTTACGAGGGCGAGACGCTGGACAGCGTCATGGCCAAGCTCTCGGCAGAAAAGACAAAGTTAGACCTGCTGCACGTGGGTAACCCGGAGACACTGCGGCGGTACGACGAACTCGCACAACTCATTGACGGGTTGGAAAAACAGCTGCAGAACAGCAACGGCCGCATGGCAGAGTTTGAGCAAAGCATTTATGGCAAGCAGTCGGTGTGGGAGCCCAAGGTAGAGGCGCTGGTGGGCAAGATCAGCAGAGCGTTTGCGTACAACTTTGAGCAGATTGGGTGTGCGGGTGAGGTGCAGCTGTACAAGGCGGAGAAGTTTGAGGAGTGGGCGCTACACATTCTGGTGTGCTTCCGGTGAGTTTTTTTGGCTGTTGACTACAGACACTACACCCTACAGACACTACCCTACAGACACTACCCTATAGACACCACCCTATAGACACTACCCTATAGACACTACCCTATAGACACTACCCTACAGACACTACAACCTACTAACATTTCACAGCGTCCACGAAGCCGGCGGCAAGCTTGTCCAACTCACAGGCAACCGGCAATCCGGCGGCGAGCGCTCCGTGTCGACCGTCTTCTTCCTGATGGCGCTGCAGGCCGACGCACAGTCGCCGTTCCGCGTCGTTGACGAAATCAACCAGGGCATGGATCCGCGCAACGAGCGCATGGTGCACAACCGCATGGTGGAAATCGCGTGCCGCGAACACTCGTGCCAGTACTTTTTGATCACGCCCAAGCTGCTGACAAACCTAACATACGACGACAAGATGACGGTGTTGTGTATTGCAAGCGGGCCGCAGATGCCGCCGAATGTGATGAAGCTGGACTTTGGGGCTCTGATTCGCAAGCAGAAGACGCTAATGACTTGAGGCTATATGCTTGTTTTTTTGCGTCTTTAGTCTTTAGTCTTTCGTCTTTTGACGTCTGTGGCTGCCTCCATATAAGTGAACCCTCGCACTTCCGTTTGGCACCACACAAAATACACCCTCGTTCCCACTTTGTGCTGACCCTTTCTTTTCTTTTCCTTTTTTTCCTTTTTTTTTCCTTTTTTTCCTTTTTTTCCTTTTTTTTCCTTTTTTTCCTTTTTTTTCCTTTTTTTCCTTTTTTTCCTTTTTTTCCTTTTTTTCCTTTTTTTCCTTTTTTTCCTTTCTTTCCTTTT